>CM076574.1:1100011487-1100236981 GCA_034641835.2 Pinus albicaulis | reverse complement strand
TTTTTTGTGAAGCTTCTATTCTCTGATGTTGTGTTTTTATTCCCTTTTCAGTATTTCATGCATTTCCTGAAATTTCCTGACTTTGTACGCTGCTGCTCCAAACTTTGGATTAGATACACGTTGGGTTCACTATTCTTCTGTTGCACGACAGACCATTTTGCCTTTTTGTTGATTCTTTTATGCTGAATGTATTATTTCCATAATCCCTTTGATCCTGAGGACCTTTTTTCATGCTTCCCTTGCTGGCTGATCTCCCCCTGATAATGATATTTTTGTTTCTTTTCTCCCCCTGATACTGTGCTTTCTCTTCATATCAGAGAGTAGCATCTACAGATACTACCCCTAATTTGTCTCTCAAATATTCAAATGGCTCTCTAGCAAGTGGTTTGGTAAATATATCTGTTGTCTGTTCTTTTGTTGGTACATACTCCAGTTTTACTATCTTCTAAGCTACTTGTTCTCGGAGAAAATGATACTTGATTGGAATATGTTTGGTTTTTGAGTGAAGCACATGATTTTTAGATATACTTATAGCACTTGTATTATCACATTTGATTGAGATAGGTTCATCAATGCTTACCTTCATGTCTTGGAGGGTTTGCTTCATCCACATGACTTGTGTACAACATGCTGCTACTGCTATATATTCTGCTTCGGCTGTAGACAGAGAGATATATGTTTTTTTCTTGCTTAACCATGCCACCAGACTTTCTCCTAGATAGAATGCACCTCCACTTGTACTCTTCCTGTCACCCACACAGCTGGCCCAATCTGCATCTGTGTATGCTGTCAAGATGAAGATTTTTCCTTTAGGATACCAAAGTCCATGTTGTGTTGTTCCTTGTAGATATCTGAATATTCTTTTGACTGCAAGGAGGTGATTTTGTTTAGGTGTTGATTGATATCTAGCCACTAGTCCTACTGCTAGCATGATGTCTGGTCTTGATGCAGTCATATACAATAGACTTCCAATCATGGATTTGTAGAGTTTTTTATCTATATCAGCAGACCCATCATCAACACATAGCTTGCAACCTCTGGTCATGGGAGTTGACACAGGTTTGCAGTCCTCCATTTTGAACTTTTTCAGCATTTCCTTTAAGTATTTTTCTTGTGAGATGAATGTACCTATGTTATTTTGCTGAATTTGAAGTCCTAAATAGAAAGTGAGTTCTCCAATCATAGACATCTCAAACTCTGTTTTCATCTCATCAGCAAACCCTTTTGCTAGTTCTTCTCTGTTTCTTCCAAACATAATGTCATCAACATATACTACAACAATCAGGAGTTCATCTTCATGGGATTTTATGTATAGATTGTTGTCTACTCCACCTTTTTTAAAGCCTTGTTTTTGCAAATACTTATCCAATCTTGAGTACCAAGCACGAGGAGCCTGTTTCAGTCCATATAGGGCCTTCTTCAGTCTACACACATAGTCTCCTTTGTCTATCAATGAGAAGCCTTCTGGTTGTTCCATGTAGACTTCTTCTTCTAAGTCTCCATTGAGAAATGCAGATTTTACATCCATTTGATATACTTTGAAGTTTTGGTAGCATGCAAATGCCAGGAACATTCTGATAGCTTCCATTCTGGCTATAGGGGAAAATGTTTCATCGTAATCAAGTCCTTAAATTTGTGAGTATCCTTTGCAGACCAACCTGGCTTTATTCATGATCACTTTTCCTTGCTCATTCATTTTGTTTTTGAATACCCATTTTGAACCAATGATATTTTTCTCAATTGGTCTAGGAACTAGTTCCCAGGTATTGTTCTTTTCAATTTGGTCCAATTCCTCATTCATTTCTTTTACCCAAGACTTGTCCTTGCTAGCTTCTTCAAATTTCTTTGGCTCTATTTGTGACAGCATGGCTATGTATACTTCTTCAGTTTGTTCTGTTAGATGCCTTCTTGTCTGGACCCCTACTTTCTTATCTCCTATGATTTGATCTTCGGGATGATTCTTCTGAGTGTATCTTGAGGGGGCTTTCAAGCTCAGCCCTTCATCTTCTATAGTCTTGCTTGTTTCATCATCATTCTGGTCTTCTTCTTCATGGTTATCTAATTGACTGCAGCAGTCAGTATCTCTTGTATTGTTTGGAAGTTTTACATCAAATCTCACATCAATTCTTTCTAGTATTTTCCGAAGAGTCTTGTTGTAGCACCTGTACCCTTTGCTTTTGGATGCATATCCTAGAAATATTCCTTCATCTGCTCTTGCATCAAATTTTCCAAGATTTTCATCATTATTCTTTATGTAACACTTGCTACCAAAGATTCTGAAATGTTTGACTGAAGCTGGCTTTTCATGCCACAGTTCGTAGGGAGTTTTGTCACTGCTTGGCCTTAAGTGAGCTTTATTAAGGATATGTACTGCTGTGTGTACTGCTTCTGCCCAGAAGGTTTGAGAAATATTATTCTCTTGCATCATGGCTCTTGCAATTTGTTGAACATATCTATTTTGTCTCTCTGCTACTCCATTCTGCTGAGGTGTCCCTGCAATAGTAAATTGTTGTTTTATTCCATTTTCATTGCATAGGTCTGCAAAGTCATAATCTGTGAATTCTCCTCCTCTGTTTGATCTGATACATTTTATTTTTCATCTAGTTTGATTTTCTGCTAATGCCTTAAATATTTTGAATTTGTCCAGAGCTTCCGATTTATTCTTGAGAAAAGCAACCCATGTCATTCTGGAGAAATCATCTATTATCAGCATGAAGTAGGATTCTCCACTTGGGGTTTTAGTTCTTGTAGGTCCACACAGATCCATGTGCACAAGCTGGATTTGTCTTCTTGTTGACAACTCCTCTTTGGCCTTAATGGATGTGCGGGTCTGTTTACCCAATTGACAAGATTTGCATAAGGTATTAGAAGGCCTCTTTATTTCTGGCATGTCTCTGACTGCTTTCTTTTTTCTCAGTCTGATGATATGATCGAAGCTGAGATGTCCCAATCTCCTATGCCATAACCATGACTCCTCAAGTTTGCTAAGATGGCATGCTTCATCTTCCTCTTTTACAATATAAACATTTCTCTCTGTTCGAACACCTTTGAGTAGAGTCTTACCTATGGTACTTGATCTGACTTCACAGTCTTGTGATCTAAATAGAACTTCGCAGCCTTTGTCACACATCTGACTGACACTCAGTAAATTTTCTTTCAGCCCATCTACAAATAGTACATCTTGGGCCTTTCCTCTTCCATTGTCTATGCTGACTGAGCCCTTTCCTTTGATCTTTCTTGACTTATCATTGCCAAAAGTAACATTGCCAGATTTCTTTTCATCAAGAGTTATAAACTTACTTTTGTCTCTTGTCATGTGTTTAGAGAAACCACTGTCCAAATACCATTGAATTTTCAGATCTTGAGCAGTTAGAGCCGGGTCACACTTATTCACCTTCTTAATCCACTGGAGGCACTCCTTTGTTTTGTCTATTTTGTGGGGTGATGACCTCCATCTTCTTAGAGGACATTTGGAAGGTATATGTCCAACTTGATTGCATACACAACATTTGATCATAACTTTTGTAGAATTATGAGTATGAATAGAATTTATTTGATTCATAAACCTTCTTGAGGTGTTAAACATCAATGTTTTTCCATACTTTCTACACTCAATGATTTTATGACCAAATTCCTTACAATAAAAGCAGTAACCATAGAAGCTATTTTCATACCTGATGTAAGGTTGTCTCTTCCATTTGTTTGCTTGAGGCAGTCTCTTCAATGTTTGCATCTTTTGCCGGTTTGAATTACTCCTCCTTGCATGACAATATGCAGTAATGTGTCCCAGCTTGTGGCAGACATAACAGGTGGCATTCTTCATTGCAGGGAAGAATCTCCTTTGATGGTTTCCAAATTTTACATATTCATGGGTCTTAGTATTTATTACATTCTTTTCCACTAATGGTTTCTTCTGATCTCTGTCTTCCTTATTGCAGATTTCTTCTTTTGTAGGAATTGTTTGACCTGCTTCATCATTCTTCTTTGCTTTTAAAAAAATAATTTCTCTGTCAACCTTTTCTTTTCCTTTACTTGATTCTCCTTCATAGCCTATTCCAGTCTTTATCATAGGGGATCTTTGAGCAACCAGAATTTCATTCAGCTTACTAGAGCTTGTTGTTTGAGAAGAGTTTATAACCACTTTCCTATGAGCATTTTCTAATTTCTTCCTGAGACATACTACTTCTTCTTCCAACTTTTCTTGTTCTTGAGTTTTTTCTTTCATTTTCTTAAGTAACATGTCCTCTATCTTCTTGGCTTCTTCAAGCTCTATTTTTAGCTGCTTAAGGACTTATGAATTATGTTCTTCTCGTACATATTTGAGGAGAATTTCTTTTTGTTTTCTGCATTTCAGTTTGAGTCTATCAATCTCTTCTAGAGCACTCCTTAGCTCCCCCTCAAGGTCGACTTCACCTTCTTCTTCTTCGTCTTCTAGTAGGAGACCTTCAAGTTCTTCTATGGCCATCAATAATAATTTAGAGGTTCCTTCTTCACTTGAGGATTCATCTGAATCTTTAGATGTACTGCTGTCTTGTTGAGCATATAAGGATTTTCTGCTGAACTTCTTTCCTTTCTGCCAGTTCTTGGATTTATTTTTCTCTGACTCTTGAGCCTGATTCCTTATTTTCTTGTGAGGACACTTAGCAGCATAGTGTCCCACTCTTCCACAGTTAAAGCATTTGAAGGGGAGTTTACCTTTGTATTTACCTGAGCCTCTATCCAATTTCTTGACAAACTTTACCTCTTCTTCATCTGAGCAAGAGCATATGTCTCCCTCTTCTTCTTTCTTCTTTTATGTTTTAAAGGATGCTTCCCTCGTACTTGGATTCTTCTGTGGGAGCCTCATTTCATAGGTTGTTAGATTTTCAAGTAGCTGGTTCATGGTCAAGGTCTCCCAATTAGTTGTTTCCTCTATTGCAGACACCTTTGGATTAAACCTGGATGGAAGAGATCTTAGAATCTTTTGCACAATTATACTTTCTGGCATTTTTTCTCCAAGAGCTTTCATATTGTTAATAATTTCTGCAGCTTTTAGGAAAAAACTGGCAATGTATTCATCATCATTCATTTTTAAGTTTTCAAACTAGGCTCTATAGACTTGAAGTTTGGCAGTCTTTACTTTCTTGTCTCCCTCATGTATGTTTTCAAGAGTATCCCATATTTCTTTGGCAGTGTCTTTGTGCATTACTTTGATAAACTCTGCTTCACACAATCCATTCAGGATGGCATTCATGGCTTTTGCGTTAGCCACAAAATCTTGTTTTTTTTATTTCTCTGTGTCAGTTGCCTTTGGGGCATATCCTAATTCCACAGCAGCCCGGACTTCTATTCCTAGAGACATTATGTATGTCCTCATTCTGATTTTCCAGAAAGCATAATTTTCACCAGTGAAGAAAGGGGCTTTATTGGTTGAGCATCCTTCTTTACTAGCCATCTTGGGAACCTAGGATCTCCTTTCAGTTGTTAGACTTGTACAAAGGAACCTTCTCTGATACCAATTGTTGAACCCTTAGTTAAACTGAGAGGGGGGGTGAATTAGTTTAACACATTCATGATATTTTAAACTTTCTATTAAACCTTATTTACACCTTCATTTCATATCCAACTTAATATGTGAGTAATCTTAGAATGTGAGCAACAAGTATTAATATAATATAACAACAGACTTAATATGAGAGCAGCAGGTATTAAGCAGATGATATAAATCAGATCAACACATAAACATCATGCACAGAGACACCAGATATAAGTGGAAACCCATAAAGAGAGAAAACCACATCTTATTATTGTTGTGATGCAAAGGCAAGCTCCAACTCCCTCTCACCACTGTTTTTCTGCAGGCACCAACCTACAGGAGGCTCCTACCTCAATTCTGCAAGCTACAACTTGCAAGGAAGCACCAACTCCCTTCAATTTTCTGTAGGCACCAACCTACAGGAGGCTCCAACCTCAGTCAGCTACAACTAACAGCTATCAAGCTGCAACTTGATAAGGAAGCTCCAACTTCCTCAATTTTCCAAACTGAATGTTTGTTAATTTACCTCAGATATCAGCTCTGTTCTGTAGATTCTCTTTCTGCTCTTTTTTTCTTAATCTTCTCTGCCTTACACTTCTATACTCTGCCTTCTCTATATTTTCTCTCTCTCTGACCTCATTTTGCATATCCAGTTGATATTATTTATAGAGTTCCTCACATGACTGTTTGTATTTCACAAAGAATTTGGAGTGAACATTCATGACTCTTTGGCTTCTGTCTTCTCATTCCTTTTATCTACCATAACTATAGGTGCTTATTTTAATATTACAGTGGGATATTTTCTCTCTTCCGAAGACTTGCCAATGCATCACAAACAATAAAAATCAATTAAAACATTTACATTCAAATTACAATGAGAACTCCAGCTCAACTCATTTGGTCTTTTGGCTCGCTCTGTGTTTGTCTTTTCTTTGACTCTGTCTATCTTTTCCGTGACTGTGTTTTATCTCTTTTCATATTTGTTTGCTCTTCTGTCCTCTACTGTGGTGTAACTGCTACATACGTGTAACTGTGCTTTTTATATTAGTGCATTTTATATAAATATGTAACAGCTGGCGTTAAATCTGGGCAAACTCCAACCCTTTACACATCGTAAGTGTCTTGTTGATGTGGCGAGTTCCGCAAGCGGAACATACGTTCATCACAATTGTTTTATATTAATAATCTCCCTCCCATTAAGCCGAGGCATTATATATAACCCACGGATCACGCGGCACATCACAACAACGTTATATATATATATATATATATATATATATATATATACGACAGTGCCCCTTATATATATATAATCTAACTTCAGATCTTGGCATAAGTTTAACCTACAAACTTGCCCTTTTAGGTATGACTTAAATCAATTCTTGTCCCTATATAATAAAACTTGTTTCAACATATAAAAAAAACTTCTGGGCCCACTTGACACGTTTTCCAATGCGATATACTAATCCTCCACTGGTTAGTATATGCGATGGATGTGATGGTTGCGCTGGTTGCGATTGTTGCGATGGATGCGATGGTTGCGATGTGATGGTTTTATGCGATGGTTGGATCCTTTGCATTGGTTGCGATGCGATGGTTTTATGCGATGGTTGCGATGCGATGGTTGGATCCTTTGCGATGGTTGCGATGCGATGGTTTTATGCGCTCCATATAACTTAATAAAAATGCTTTGGACCTTTGATTCTTTTAATATACTCCGTCGGACCTTATACTAAGGTTAATAAACCAAATTTATTACTTATATTTCTGCTCCGGGCCCACAATGCAAACAAAAGACCAATCAAACGTGCGAACTGTACCTGGCTTAACCTCCGGGCTTTTTCATTAAACTTCGTGCGGGTCCTGCGAGCGATCACCGTTAGATGTCGAGCCACCAGATCAACGGTCTATAACTATATCATCGACGTCTTCGGTTGATGTAGAACGTGCGATGGCGCACTTTAACCAGCAGTTTTCAATTTCGTTCAGGGACACGCGTCACAAATCCTATGGAATCGCTGCGAATTCGGGAATACCGCTTGCCCGACGGATGGTGGTACGATGAAACCCACGGTTTCTCTCCAAACCGCCGTCACTATTCCTCTCGGTCACAGTTCCATTCTCTACTCTAGGTTCTGGTCCTCCACGATTTCAATTATATATAAATAACTATTCATCCCTTCTCACCGCTGTGATTTCTTCTGTTACAACTATGGTTCCACTCCATTCATACTGCGCATTTGAATATGGTTCAGCTCCATTCACACTGCACATTTGAATATAAAGCGCCGTTGGAGTATGAGATTCCCGGAATGAAATTTATATTAACTATGCATTACATTTCCGCTTAGGTTATGATTCCTGGAATTATATTTATGTTATGAGTAACCGCCCGTTGGGTAAATATTCTTGGAAAAAATAGTTGTTTCTCCGCAATAACGGTTGTGTCTCGCTCTCTCCTACTTACGTCGCTCTACCTGCGCTTTATCGTTATGATAACGGCCTCGCCTCGTGATATTCGTCTGCTTCCTTTGCCTCGTCTCCGTCTTTGCGCCTCCTTTGCCATCAATGACAACATTTACAACAATAATGTAATATTATCCCACTCTACAGAGATATCATCCTCAAGGAAATGAATTAGCAGAATCATCTAATAAAACATTGGTGAAAATTTTGAAGAAAACAATCAATGAGAATCAAAAAGGATTGGGATTCAAAGTTGATTTTTTCTTTATGGGTAGTAAGGATGACTTCTAAAAGATCCACCTGGTAAGTCTCCATATGAATTGGTATATGGTGCTCAAACTCTCCGTTTCCTACTCATCTAGCAAGACCGGTAATTTCTTTTCTTCAAGACTCTCAAGAGGAACCTAATGCCTTGATCAAAAGAGTAAACTAGGTGATAGAATTAAAATGAAATTAGAAATAAAGTCAAAGACAATTTGATCATTTATCGGAGAAAATGAAATCTATTTTTGATAGAAAGGCAAGAGAAATCATGTTTCGAGATCGGAGATCCGGTATTAAGATGGGATACCAGGAGGGAAGAGAAAGGGAAACATGGCAAATTTGATCCTTTATGGTATGTGTTGTGGAGGTAAATCCCTCTCAGTGACGACAGGCGATCCCTACTAGCCCAAACCGGGTCTAGAAATAATCATTCACGCTACATTGCGGTGTTCCTAATTGCAAATAAACCAACTAGCGATGAGGGCCTACCCGGAATCCAACGTTGTCGCTTGTAGAGAAAGTAACGCTCCCGTTCTCTAGCTCGCAGCATCACGATCCCCATGATCTCCATGATAGGACACCGCACACGCGAGAAACGAAACAACCACAAGCGTAAAATCCAAGAGATGCAACTATATGTCGCCCGTAAAGGACATAACCCATCATCATAAACAACAACAAGAGTGGAACCATAACCAATAGTCGATTTATTATTAATCAATCAAAGGAAAATTACAACCAAGTTCTCGACGCTAAATTCCTCCTTCTGAGGGTCGCTAGCGGAACACGTCTCAAAAAGCCCGTCAAGGATGGGAAAAACTCTCTCTTCGGATCTTGAAAATAGTCTCCTTGCTTAAATTTGGCCTTAAGGGAAATTATGGAGGCTCTTGCAAAGACAAGGCTCTTGGGAATTTTGGGAACTTGAAGACTAGCTTGCAGACGGGAGATGGGAAAGCTTTTATAGATGGAGGAAGGGGGAGTTGGGATCCCTATAATCATGGGATTGGCCCTATCATCAAGGAAGCTTCCATGAGAGGTGGAAAACCACTTCATCTCTATGGAAATCCGTAGCCAAACCTCCCAACTCAAGATAGATAGCAGATCCGAGAATTTGTTAGGACGAAACTTCCACCATTTATTTTTAAAAAACACCTGCTTTAAATTTGTTGGCGCAAGTATGACTATGGGACAGAGCACCAATTGGCACGCCCTCTTTGAAGGATTTCCCCCATTGGCACGGCATCGAACCGGTTGCCCGCGCCAATGCAAAAAAAGGTGTTTTTAGGGTTTTTTTGCAAAGAGATGTCTTTAGGGCAATGAAAGCTCATGTTTAGAGGGATGTCATGAAAGTATTTTCAAGTCTTGTCTCTCGCTCACAGTCACGAATAAGCCCTCCAATGTGTGGGATGGGGAATGGCGTGGGACGGTGACAAATTATCGTGTAACGTAGATGCCCCCTAAAGTATGAGGCCCGAATGAGAGAGAGGGGTGAAATGCTTTACGAGAACGTGTCCAACCGAAAACACCGCTATCGGAAAACCGCATGAAGAAGTAAAACTCGATGTCTCAAATACATGATATATATGTGGTATGGGCACGACCCATCCGTAACGAATATACAATAATCCGCATCCAAGGCATGGACACAGCCATCCGAGTGAGGATCGATAAATAGACTCGTGCATGGTCGCAGCCATCCAAAAGAAGTGAGTCATGTAAATAATCATAATAATTCACAAACTCGCAGCTGGATTACAATGGACACAATCCAGGGGTCTTGCGCTCCATCTCAATCCGAACACAATACAAGTTCAAGCATGCGAATAAGGGGAGTTGAAGTCGAACATGCAAGAACATCATCCGATTACCAGCCAATGATGAAAGTTGTTAACGAGACATGAGAGGTCCTTACAAAATCTTCCGAAATTAGATCAAATAACGCTTTCATCGTCGGAAAATCTTGATGGAGAAGAAGTAGAATTTCCGTAAATGGCGATGATCTAAAACATTATTTCCGAAAGCACTAAAGGCGGTTAGTTTACTATTGTACATATTCACTTTCCTCTCAATTTACACTTCTCATCAAGCAATTTTTTACTCCATGCCCGAAGTGAAAGCACCGATCCGCGGGTTCTTAGTGTTTCATGGCAAAAAACACTATCCCCTGTGTGGAGCGCGTATGTTGTGGATCATATTTGTATCCTTTTTTTTTCAAATATTTGAAAAAAAAATATAAAATGTGGGAAAATATGTTAAAGTATTGAAGTATTATACTTTAGCATGAAAAAATATTTATTTTCATCAAAGTTTAAGTTAAATTTTAAACATTTAAACTTTATAATTGTGGCTCCGATATTAAATGTTAAACAATGATTGGTTTGAATAGCGAAAAGTGTCGATCATTAAAATACTTATCAAAAATCCCAACCTGCGGGCACAACTAGCACGCCGGATACCATGAGGAGTGCCTTTGTAGTTGACTCGGGTTGAATGTGGGGACAACGGAGATCAACGGCGGAGATTGAAGGTGGGGGAGCCCCGACGGTGACATAAGATGTTGAGTTGGTCACAGACTATCTTCCACGTCAAGCGTAGTTAATGGTTTGCTAGCGCATCTTGTCGCATTTAATTTAAAACCCGCACCACCTATTTAAATAATTTTTTGTTTGTTTTTCAAAATTACTTGTGAATTGATGCGTTGCACCTCGTTTTAGCTTTCCACCACCTCGCAAAATTTGACAACTCCCCGTAAACTTTTTTTCCGAGGTAAAATTTTAACCATGGCTAAATGGTCATCCCTATCGAGTTCAACTAGCCATATCCCTCTCATGGATACTTAGAGGGATATTCAAGATACCCTCTGTTTCGACAATTCACCTCCCCTTTTACTGCCAGTTATCTTGAATGATAGTGCCTCCCCGTGTATTTTGTGATGGTCAATTCGGGAGTCTTGTCTCGCATGCATTCCTAAAACCCACCTTTTCCCCGAATTCATCTATTGGTTGGTATCTATTATGTATCCAAGGAAGTGTTTTGTCATGAATTCCCAAGGAGAAAATGTTTTGCGGTGTCTCACCCTATTAATATGCCAAAGCTCTGTGCTATCCTCGAGTTAGAGTCATCCATTCAATTTTCCGATGATTCAACCGGTTCAATATTATGATAATCTTGCAGAGAAGAATTCAATCGCTCATGTTTCATTTGAAGCCCGACATGAATCAGCTTTCAGCCCAAATTGCAAGGAGTTTGATATGGGGGTTTTTTGATCCCTGAGACTCGTCTAGTATTGAGTCATATTGCAAAAAATTCTCAGTAAGGGATGATGATAATACAATGGATAAATCAGTTCTAGGAATTTTTTTCCATGACGATGAAGCCGGGAATGGTGCTAGATATTCCATCTTATTGGCAAGAAGAAGCCAACTCACAAATCGATGAGCCTCTCATTAACAGGTTCCTTTAAATTTCCCTCATTAATTGTATATTTGTTCTTATACCAAAATGTGGAAGAATTCATGCATTTAGGTCTAAATATTATGGATGTAAATAAAAGAAGGCAATTAGTGATATTCTCGATGATGATGTAGTTAGAAGGGAGCAAAATGAGGCTAGGTTGTTTGATTTTGCTAGTTATTACATGCCAAGTGCATATAAAATATTGAATGAAAGTCCTCCTTCTTGTTTCCTACCTAAAGCTCGGGAGTTTTTTGCATCTAGGAAACAATTGTAAATATGGAGATTGGGTTGTTTTTGAGGAATATTCTGAAATAAGGCTATATGGAGCAAGTGTTGAGCCTTACGGACTCCCAAATTTTGTGCCAATGAGACTTTTTGCTTTAGAGTTCATTAGACGAGTCTAAATGCTGATCGAGTTCATTTTTTGCCTATGAAGAAATGACACATGTATAAATTACCCATGGTTGTAGGCCCTTTCATAGTAAATATGAGACAGCATTTGATAAAGTAACAAAAAAATTTAGATGATATGCGGATGTTATTAGGATAAAGTTGGGCTTATGACCCATATAGTGTTATTTAGAATAGAAGGATTGAGAATGGGTATTGTGCTTTCATTCATGAAAGTAGGCAGCACAAGAGAAGATAGCATGTAAAGATTTGAAGAACTCGTAGATGCTAACATTCAAACTCCTATTATAGCAGAGAAAATGGCTAAAAGAATGAAGGAAATAGTGATTGATCTAGATGATGAGGAGTAGGGAGCCATGAAGAGAACAAAAATTCATCGAAGAGCCTACATCTACTACTCCTAGTTTTTCTTTGCATTTGGGAGAAGAACAAAATGCTCGTGCCTCACCCAGGAATCATGAAGCTTCTCATGAACAGGGTGCCCTTGATTAAACATATGTTTTTCACAAATTGAAGAAAGAAATCGGAGGATGAAGGCCAAAGCATGGAGGCCCAAGCTAAACATCAAGTCACTACCTGAAAAAACAAGATTGTTAACTCGTAATGGATCTTGAAAAATATCAGCTTTAGAATTTCCCTCTCACATCCTACATATATGTCAATTGGTTCTTCGAGCAATTTCAACATTGTTAATGTGACTCGTGGATGTAAAGAAGATTCCTCTAATATATAAAATGAACTTGCATATGCAAATAGGTCAATTGATTGTAAATGACCTCACAAAGACTAATGCAATGGAAATAAAGGCGAAGAGGATATGTTGGGTAAAGTAATTAAATAGTTGAAGTTAGAAAAGGCTAACTCAAGAGCCTTAACAGTTCAAAATGAAGAATTGAAGAAGATTATTATAAAAAAATTGGAGTAGACCCTAGTGATAAGACTGCTGTGCGTAAATTCATGCAAAGTGCTTGAGGTAGAGATATCTACATTAAGGAAGAAATTGAAGTTACCTACTAGTGAACATTCAATGGCTATAGAAGTTACGAGAGGTAGAGAAGGAAAAGGAAATTTTGTTGCAGCAACTCATGCGAAGGATGAAGAACTATCCAAAATAAAGCATACCTGCAATTTCATTGCAAGATCATATTGATAATCGTAATTGTACTTTTGTTTTTCCTACGAGTGATGAAGACCCTTAAACACAAATTATTCAATTAAATACTGAGTTGCAGATGGCTAAAAGAGATAGAAAGAAGGCTCAAACGGATCTAGAGACCGAAACAAAATTGATGAAGGTCATAGAAAATGAAGTAGATAAATACAAAATGGATTTCGAAATGTTGAAGTCGAGTTTAAGAATCTCAAAGAAAGAATGAAAGGTAATCTTTCACTAGTACAAGCTAAAGATATCATTTGGACTGATATCATTTAAAAAAATGAAATCCAATTGGTTCTTCATGATGATAATTGCAAAAGAAAAAAAACCTTATTGTAGAGTGTGAAGAACCAATTGTGTCCGATAAGCAAAAAGGAATTAACAGAGCCATTTGGGCTAGAAGATTTATTGATTTTATTAATTCCAAATCAGATCAAGAGTTAGAGGAGAATGATATGCAAGACAGAATGTTATATGCAGTGGAAATTAATAAAATTATTGTCGGGAATGATCTCGAAAGGCTACGTAAAAGAAAATAATGGAAATCAAAGAAGCGAGAAGTCAATTTGATAAATCTTTTGATAAAATGACAAGAGTAGCTCTTGCCATCATGTTGGGGAGTCGAAGGAAATATTTTTCCATGGAGCTCTTATGAGAATTTACTAGTGATGACAAAAAATCAAGATTGATAACGAGCATGAAAAGACTCAGTGCTTAAATGAGAGACAATGGTCAACTTCTTGCAGAGACATTTTCAACTCTTGTGGATGGTAAAAACGGTTTTCTCGAAAAGGCCTTCTTATGATCAAATTATCGCATTCATATTGGAATATCACAATCTGACACATTCATCCGGGACGAAGGTAGAAATATGGAAAAAGTGCAAAGCTTGGACAATTGACTCGCCAAAAGGATCAAGCAGCAAAGAAAGACAAATCGAGTTGACCAAGGAAAAGAAGCCACATCATCGAAAATTCCTATAGATTAGGGTATTTATTTTATGTTATTTTCTAAAGACAATGTAATTGTAATAGGACATTTTCAAGGCATGTAATAGACAACCTTCGAAGTCTTGAAGTATTTTTGGTTGTTAGGATCGATTCATGTAGCTCCAAATCGCTTTTTACTATATTTAATGTAATTTTAAAGAGGAAGAAATATTATGAGTTTTGGACCTCCAGAAAAAATATTTTTTGTACTCAAAGATTCAAAGATTAATGAATGGGTAAGCAAGTTTCTATTATTTTGTTTATGTTGAAATTTATTCAAGTTTTCATTATGTATTTCCATCTATGAACAAAAACAAGGTTATGAGCAACATTTCTCTTTTTTACTTCGTGTATAAGAGTTAAAAAAAACTTAATTGGTGCTCCTTTGTTTTAAATATTTCTTTCACCTATTTCTTCGGGGTTTCGAATGATATTTTTACGTATAAAACAACATATCGCTTGGACTTCTTCTTACATTTTCTTCTAGTCACTTCATTCAACATCAACGTGATGGTAGCATTGTGAAGCATTCATAATATTTTATATATAAGGGTTTCATTATAAATAATTGAGGGTTAATAAAACAGAGACATAAAATTTTTTGATGTAATCATAAAATGTCTTAAGCATTGATTCCTTATCACAGCCCTAAGGGATTGTCTCTTAAGGTGCAACAAGCCATGTGCATAGCACCGGTCTTAGCTACGCCAGATTTCATGAAAACATTTATTGTGGAATGTGATGCCTTAGGAAATGGAATTGGTGTTGTTTTAATGCAAGAAGGAAGACCCATTGCTTTTGAAATTTTTCCAATCAAAGGAAAGTATTTACGTAAAGCTATTTATGAGAAGGAAATGTTAGCAATACTTCATGCACTAAAGAAATGGTGACCTTACCTAATGGGAAAACACTTCAAGGTAAAAAATAATCATGATAGTCTTAAACACTTTTTTGGAACAAAGACTATCTTCCGAAGAGCAACAAAAAATGGGTCACAAATATGTTGGGTTATGACTTTGAAATAATCTACAAAAAAATGGAAGCCAAATGTTGTTGCATATGCACTCTCAAGAAAGAATGAAGAGGTGGAAGCATTGCTTTGTGCCATATCTATTATCCAACCATATTGGATAACGAAGCAAGGGATGAATGGAAGAAGGACGAAGAAGTGTGGACACTCATTGAAAATTTGCAAGCAAGATCCTAGTACATGTGATACATTTAGTTGGAAAAATGATGTCTTATGGTACAAAGATTGCTTATATCTTTGTAATAATTCCCAACTAAAACAAAATATTCTTTTGGAATTGCACACTTCTCCCTTAGGAGGACACTCAATATTTTTAAAAAACTTGCCACAGTGGTGAAGAAAGAATTTTTTTGGGATGGCCTTAAGTCCGATATTAAAAAAAATTGTGGTGGAATGTTTGGTTTTACAGCAGAATAAAGTTGAGACATTAAGACCCCTGGGTCTTCTACAACCTTTATCCATTCCAAGTCAACATTGGGAGGATATTTCAATGGATTTTATCATAGGTTTACCTAAGTCCGAAGGAAAGAGTGTCATCATGGTGGTAGTTTATAGACTTACCAAATATGCACACTTTTGTGCATTATCTCATCCATTTAAAGCAAGTATAGTTGCTACTACATTTATGGACGCAATTCAAAAGCTACATGGAAACCCAAGGGTTATTGTGAGCGAAAAAAGATCCCATTTTTACTGGAAATTTTTTGACGGAGTTATTTTCTTGTTTGGGTACTCAATTAGCTCATAGCTCATCTTATCATCCTCAATCCGATGTTCAAACTGAGATAGTAAATAAATGTTTGGAAGGATATCTTTGTTGTTTTGTATCTGATAAACAAACACAATGGGTCAAGTGGTTACCTCTCTCTGAATGGTGGTATAACACTTCCTTCCATACTGCAACAAAAATGACCCCATTTATGGCACTTTATGGATATCATCCACCGTCCATCACATCATCTTTAAGAGAAAATTTGAAGGCTCAAGTAGTGGAAGTTCACATCGAGCATCAACAAGAATTTCTCCAAATCTTAAAGGATAACCTGAAATTGGCACAAAATTGAATGAAACAACAGGTAGATCAACATCGCAGCGAGAGAATTTTTGATGTAGGATACTGGGTATTTTTACGGCTACAACCATACAAACAAATGTCCCTCAAGCAATCTAAGAAGGATAATAAATTATCGCCAAAGTACTATGGTCCTTACAAGGTGTTGCAAAAGATTGGTACTATGGCATACAAATTGGAGCTTCCCGCTTCTTCACGAGTGCATCCAATTTTCCATGTTTCATGCTTAAAGAATGTTATAGGTGAAAATCTTCCGAGCTCAAACAATATTTCCAGAACTTGATGAGGAAGGAAAAATCATATTGGAACCTCAAGCGATCACAGAAACAAGAACTCGACAACTACGAAATTGATCAATTTCGATTATCTCATCAAGTGGAAGAACTCACCCATCGAAGATTCTACATGGGAGGATGAGAATTTTATACGTAAGCACCCAAAGCTACTCAAGCATTGAGGACAACACTTTTTGGAAGGAGAGGGGCATATTAGGTCCCTATATTACTAGTATAGTCCCTTATTGTTGTTAGTGTAGCCCCCTTATTGTTATTATTGTACCCTTGTAACCCCCCATATTTTTTATTATTGTGCCCTTAAATTATTTTTGTTAGGTCGGCTAGGATTACATTATTGCCCCACTAGGATTACATTGTGGCCCCATGGAATCCTATATATATAAAGGAGGTTTTGTAATTCGTATCATCCAAGAATTGTTCATTCATGTAATGTATTGGAGGTTTCCCCCTCGAAGTGGCTTATTTCTCACGCGTTGATATCTCTTCTCTTCTATTTTGGGAGCTGGTTCACAACAAGTACATCTCTTTATCAATTGGTATATGGGATGGATGTTTTTTTTCCATCCTCATTGGGAGTGCCGATGATGAAAATGATTCAAGAGCTGCAAGTAAAACCAAATGACATCCAAATGTGGATAAATCATACAATTAATTTGTAGCAAACCAGGGAAGAAGTTTATATCAAATCTCAAGTAATCCAAGACAAAAATCAAGAATATTTTTTTATAATAAAACTAAACGAGATGATTTTTTTCATAGGTAATCAAGTACCCAAATGGGATTCCACAAGGGAAGAAAAAGGAAAACATGGTAAATTTGAGTTTCTCCGGAAAGGCCCATACATCATTTATGGTTACGAGAGGTAACAATACATTTTTCTTGAAGGAATTAGATGGAAAATATCTACCAGGTGGACCGATCAATGGTAGAATGATGAAGCACTATTTTTCACCATATTAACCAATAGTTCATTTTTTTTTACTTTTTTTCATTGTAAATACCATTGCAAATTTTAAATTGGATTGGATGATTATCTTCTAAATTTGAAGCCCAAAGAGAAGGCCCTAAGCTTTGGAAGATATAACATCATATGTTTGAATAAAGGAGAGCTCGTAAATAAGTTCAAAGCCACAACAAAGTCAAAGTTCCAAGGCCACCGATCAGTCAAGTTCTTGACATTTCACTAGGAAATGCCATCCCCAAGTGGAGCCACTATTACGGTCCTATAATTATAGGGATCATCATTTTGAATTGAGTATGTTAAAATCTTGTAATATTGTACATACCTTTGATTTATGCAAATATTTTCCCATATTAAAAAAATGAAAAGAGGGTATTTCCTAAAATAAAAAATCAAAGGAACAGAAGAAAATAAGATCAAAAAAATAATATAAAGTATGAACCCCACAAAATAAACAAAAAATAGATCCCTGAAAGTGTTTCACATTCAAATTCCACTACTCTTAGTTTAATTTTAGCGAATAAAATTGTGTTCGGATTGTCCAAAATGCCACAATTCAAGAAGATCATACATTTTAATCTTGATTCATTCATGCCTTTAAATTTCATGTCAAGATAGTTAGTGAATAAATATCTCGGCCAAACCATTTAATCTTGGCGAATCAGTAGTTAGGTAGAGAATAAAAATGAGCTCATCAATTTAATCCGAGCCATTAGAAGATATAATATTAGAAATATATTAGTTTTCTTATCAAAATAAATTAAAGGGTCATCAAGCTCAAATGCACCCAATAAAAGGAGTAAAAAAATGTTAGGGTAAATAAAGGGTAGGTAGAAGAATTTTACAATTTGTGGAAAGCATCAATTGGTTCATATCATATTACTAATATCCTCCTAAATCCCCTTCCCCTTGCTAAAATCCTATTTCCACTCTTGGAAGTCACTTTCCCTTGTAAAATACCCCCTTTCCCCTTATTCTAAACCTTTCCCCTTCATAATCCCCTTTCCCTAGTTAAAAACCCATTTCCTTTTGAAAATTAACTTCCCATTTACTAACTCCCCTTTTTTCAATTAAAACATGCAAAAAACCCACTTTGCATAGTTTTAAATGGTTAAATTAATGTCGGGCCACACTTTCCTTTCCCGATTTGAATTCCCTCTGATAAATACAATACCCCCCTCTTTATATATTTCATTTACCCCCCCCACTATATTAATATCCCCAATCCCATATCATATTAACGCTTGCTAAAATATATTTAACCCATTCACATATTACTCCCCACTTAGATATTAACCTCTTCATATAGAATCTCGGGTCCCACTTTAGTTTAACCCCGCATATATAATACCCCTGGTCCCACCTATCAAAACACCCCAACTCATCCAACCGTCCGATTGGCGCTACCTAAATCTAACCATTCCCGAACCCATTCGCAATCTCAACTGTCTAATGTTTAAAACCAATCGGGGGTGCGAAATGGGTTTTTTCACACCCCCACCCCTTTGCCACGCAGCAAACCCACAATCTATCACATCCCCCCATCCTAAAACAACCTAACCACTTTTTGCGATGCGATAAATCGAAAAAACTGTCTCCATGCATTGAAATGAAACCGATTCATCGTTTGAATTCAACCTTGCGCCATGTGATTTATTGCCTCCAATCAAAAAGGTAATAAAACTTGCCCCTTTACTCTTAGTTGTCTATTCTCGATTGAAATTGCAAAAAATATTCCAAGAAAACTCTTCCGACCTAGTTTGAAGCCAAAAGAACCTTTCCAAACTGGAATTGAAGCCTATTCGTTTGCGTAACATCATCCAAAGACCAAAATTTTGCTTTCTAGGTAATCCTAAAGACTAGAAGCCATTAATTAAGCACAAAAGAGTAATAAATTGGTAAATTAAATGAATCAATGGCCTCCTAGAGCATTTTATCTATTAACCCTATGCAACCACCCATAGTAGATGTTGACCACGCCCCTCTTCGTTGATAAAGACTTAAAAATCAATGATACGGACATTGATTTTAATATTATAGAGCTCCACTATTGGAGCCATGACAAATTCATTGATCAAGCTTATGATATCCACCTCTCGGGACTCAAATCTTCCTAAATATATCTTCCCACAGACCTTTCAATTTCTAGATCTCATTAGAATCTACCGGATAAATTATTTTCCTAATGAAAGAGCTCCAGTAACCCCAAGTCAAGATATTTTATTCACAATCACTACTCGATCCATAAATCGGACGTTACGGATCCAACCAAAGCTTGATGAAGTCCCATTATTCATTGAAATCCTCACCGAATTATATCTAAAGTCTGGACTTTCCCAAGATATTTCAAATATTCCAAACCTTCCTTCCTCCATCGGTAGAAACCCCAAAAAGTAATCCTCCATATTCAACTTCCATATTTTCGGAGAGAACAAGACATATTGTCACAATGTTATCATGCATTTTAGGGTACTTTACTCGATGAACATGTTGATGCCTCTATCCTAAGTTTCCCTGTCCATATTTTTCCCGTGTCAACCTCCAGACTTCAACATTCAATTTTTTCTCAATATATATCGGGATGAAATCCATGAGAAAATGATAAAATTACTAGAGGAAGGAGTATTTCAAATACCCCTCAATTTTTTTTCCATTTGTTCTTATATTTCTAATCGTAAAGGTTTGCGCTAGCCTCCAAAAAGCTGGACACCGAGGGTACTCCCCCAATCGGCTTTTCTTTTTGACATCCCCCGATCGGAGGGAATACCATATAATTCAGCTTTAAATACTTCATTGATTCATTTTTTTTATCCAATTGTTAATATGCTAAGAAGTAGCATTCAACCTAAGGGCGATGAAGAGATAAAGAAAGTGTTGCGAGTTGTCGATCAAAGTAGAATAGGAGAGTGGTACTTATACCAAATTCATGCGAAATTAGGTGTATGGAAGCCAACTTACCCCATACAAGCTTCAAAAAAAACCTCCCAATGAGGTTATTTGCATTGGAATACATCGGACAAATCCTAAATTCGGATGAAGTAAATTTCATTTCAAAGAAAGAAGAAAACTTAATTTAAGATCAAGAACTAGTTAGGGCCTTTTATTTGCAATAATAGGAATGATGGTCGAAAAAAAAGACAAATATTTACAATATTTAAAATTTAGTAAAGCAGCTTTCAAATGAAAATATGATACATTAGGAGTCATAATTAAGTTAAGAGTCAAATTCAAATGGACCCCTTTTATTCATGAGTCAAAACCTCGATGTTGAAAAGTATTCCAACTAGTCGGAGTGGTTAGAAAATACTTTGAAGGACATGGATAAAGCGGGTTGATACTAGTTCCATCCTACTTACTCCAGACCCCCACAGGACAAAAAATTCAAAGAGGGCAAGAGAGGAAGGCTCTTAGTCTACTCGAAACTACTTCTAACACCAAATTCAAGCTAATGTATAGGAAAAAGGTAAATCTAAATACGATGATTGAACAGGGAAGAGATAATTGACACGATTGAATTTATTGATACGGATATAGTGGTCGGAGATAATGCACCTCCAATAGTGTCGAAGAAACACAGCCTACCATCAACCTCCAAAGTGCACAAATCATTTAGAAACAACATAATGTAGAGGTTTCATCATCAAGCAAGTTAGTAAATAAAGAGAAGGACATAATGGAGAAGTACAAAGAAATCAAATTGAATAATGAAGCATTGAAAGTTGTAACTTATGGCCGTATTGGAAACAAACTCCTAGTGACAAAAATAGGTTACTTTCGGTTTTTTATTATAAGACTAGAAAGATGCAAATGACATTCTTACGACCAACGAGTGTAGGCTCCAAAATCATCGATAGATTACAAGAAAATAGCCTTTGAAGTTCTTTCTAAAGATGTGCATCCCATAGATCAGATTGAGTTTCATAAAGAAGTTGGAGAAATCATTTATTCCACTATGACAAACAAGGCTTTAAGTGTCCAAAAACTACAAAATTCTCTAGAGAATATAAGAGCACAGCTTAAAACTAGAGAAATCTTCTTCATAATAAAAATATAATAGGATAAAATCACTTGAATAATTGGTCATGGAGGTTGGATATGATCCAAAGAATATAAAAGCGAGAGAAGAGCTTATCTATAAGAAGAATGCAGTACATTGCTACATTGAAGAAACAACTGAAATTACCTACAACAAAGCATCCACAAACTAAATAATTTTTAGAGAATGAAAATCGAAGGATGAAATGATGAATCTCATCATTCAGCTTGATGAATCAACCGAAAGAGATGGAAACGAAATGGACAAATTAGTGCGGGAAAAAGTAAGCCAACATGGAAGCAATTCATGTCACTCGCCATTCCTATAGCTTCAACAAATGAGCTCCATCTACTACATCAGCTCCATTACCCACAAAGCAGTTCTAATGAAAACAGAAATTCCAACAACTACACTAACTACTACATCAACAATGTCATCAAGCAGTGCCATCAGCCCCATTCCAAGTGATGAGGCAAGTAAAGTGATCAAAGAAAGGCAAGATATTTCAATACAAACTACCGAAATCAATAAGCTTAAAGAACAAATGAAAAATCTAGAACATGAAAAGAAATTTGCTCAAGTAATGCACAAGGTCGATATAGAGAAATCCAACAGATTGATTGATATAATTCATAAGTTAGAAAAGGAATTATCACTAAAAGAGCCACTATCCCAAGCAAAGCAAAAATTTTGGGCCAATATCATTAAATCATTTAATGATATTTGGCCTTCTATTCAAGTTATATTTGAGCAGAAATATTTGATAAAGGAAGCAAGTGATGCAATCGAAAAAGGTCAAAGAAGAGCTTGGAAAGACACTAGACGAAGCCACTAAGATTATAAAGTTCCTAATTTTAAAAAATAAGTAGGAATTATAAGAATTTATGATAACGAGATAGAACAAAGAACATTTTAGAATTGAAGAAAGTGATTTCCAAGAGAAATATGATGATACAACTTGAATACAAATGCCAAACAATGGAATTGGCAGTGAATATATTCATGAACAATTTTGATGTTTTGAGACATAAAGGCATGCATAATCCTTTGGTAATTAATGATAAACTAATGAGGCATGAAGAATATAATAAAAAATATCAGGGGAAGTAGCTAAAGAGACTTCCAATATTTCATCATTGAAAGGAGTTCCCACATGAAAAGTGCTCCTTCAAAGTTTAGAGAACTTCTTTTACCTCCGAAAGCATGAGGTAAATCACCTTTTTGTCAATAAGCCCAAATTTTCCAAGTATACCGAGGCCGATGATATTTACAGGGAGAATGGTAAAAAACAAACTTCCAGATGAAGAAGCACTGGGAAAAAATGGTATGATTTATTGTGACGAGTAAAAGTAAAAAATAGGTAGCAGAGACAGATAAGGTGAAAGAAAATTCACAAAGTTAAAGAGTAAACGAGAGCAGGTAGATAAAGTAGTAATAGATGAGATGAAGACAGGATAAAAGACATAGTTAAAAGACAAGTCAAATTACAAGCGAGCATGAAATAAAGCCGACGTAAAAGATATAGCCGAGCATGAGGGATAAGATAGAAAATATCAAAGAAGAAAACAATAAATCAAAATAAATAGGGACAACTTGCATTTAGTTAAATAGGTTTCTCCGTCTTCTTGCATGAAGATATTTTATTTCCCTTGAATAAATCCTGGTTAGTTTATAGGATATTTTGTATTAAGTTTTGTATAAATACTTCATCAATTTGAAGTATTGAGTGTGGATTCTTGAACATTTCTATAGTTGAATTGATCTAATACCAAAGGATTTATTGTAACTTTTCCAAGTTGACGAGACAAGACAATAATAAAGGAATTTCATTATAAGATTCATGTGTTGAACTACTTAAGTGAAGTATATTTCAATTGTTCATTTTATTTTCTTAAGTATCCCATAAACTTGCATGTTTTCTAAATTTAAACGTTATAACAGGGAATATTATTGCAGAATTTGTTTAAGTACACTATCATTTTAATGTTTTCTTTTGATATCCGGCTTTGAGAATCCTTAACTTGCTCTCTAATCTCGATTGACCTCTTTTCACCTTCTTTCATCATCTAGTTTAAGGAATCCTTAAATTCTCCTTGATCCATATTGAAAATCACTTCACCATTCAGCCTTTAAGATCTGATTTTGCTCGACTACCCTACCCCCGTAACACTTCTTTTATAATTTCTTTATGTTTTTTTTTCTTGATATATTAACTCCATAGCCCAATGGAAAATAGACAAGCACCTAGCCATCTAACTCGATAATTCCAAAGCAACAAATCAAAATCAAACCAAATCATTCTTACATAGCTAACCTAAAATCAATTAAAACAACAAAGTTAAATCATTAAGAGAGAGCCCTCTCCGAGCATTAGGAAGGCTAGATCCTAATCTCCAAAAGTGGTTGATAGTTTCCTCTAATATTTCTTTAAACACACATTAAAACCCTTGGAAATTTTTTGGAGTGATAACAAAATCAACATGCATAATCAATTGCAACCACGATCATTCATAAAACAAATGTATATACAATTTTACTTACGTCAACATGCGTGTATACACGCTTTTCTATGAAGGAACCCGCATATAGATCTTTATATATCATTGAGATTATAGTTCTTACCGGACTCATAACGGATCGTGAGATATTCATAGATATTTTGTCGTATTTACAAAGGCCTTATACAATCAAGTAGAATCCATCATTTTCAATAAACCAATCACTAATATTTATACACAATCAACTAGCGAGCATAATCAATATTCAAACAACCCATATCTATATGAATTCATCATTGACAGTCAACATACATACAGACAAAAATGATCTTCAACGTTCTTCGAAGAAAACCTAGCTTGCATATGTACCTTTGTAGAGCGAGAACCCGCGTGTATACATGTCTTCAACGTGACTAACTCGTGTATAGATCTGCAAAATAATTCGAGATTGCGCAACACTTCGAACTAAAAACTTACTTAGATCATACCCTTCACTTCAACATTTAAGCGCCGGATATCTCATGAACAGATCATGCAAATACATAGTCATTTGAGGTCTAGAGAGTCCGATCCATTATTGTATTCATGAGTGCATCATAATATCGGATCTATCTATTGATTATATCCCATTCCATGCAAATATAAATTTAAGTATTCATTCAATTCACATACTCATGTGCACTTAGCACTATGATCTTCACGTCCTTATATAGTTTGAGCCTTAGCTAATACCATGAGCCAAAACCACACAAGTGTTGATGGTATTCTTGGACATGAACAAATATCTATTACCGCACTCAATAATGTGGGCTAATACCATGGTGAGGACCCCACGGTATCATAAAATTAATTCTCAAACACATACGTGAATTTGCTTCTTCTTACCCTCATGTATATGCGACTTTTTCCTTGACCAAATCGCATATAATTCCTTAAATATGTGCTTTATCAATCTTCTAATTATGATTTGTAAAAATTCTATCCCATCATTCCGAAATTTTGTTCCATCACTTTTCCACCTCCGAGCTTATCAAGAACCAATATACATGGGCTTTTTTCAAGTGAGTTGCAATCAAGGAAAACACATGCAATCATAATTCCAACAAAGGATGGGGTAGAAGGGGGGGGTTCAAACCAAAGAGAGAAGGAAAAAAAGTGCATGATAAGCAAGGGGGGATGGGGGAGACTGACTAGCAAGGACATAATCAACTACACCCGCACCGCTGCCATAATGGTCGACATGTGAAAAATCGAGATTCTAGGAAATGAGGGAGAACATTTAAAATAAACAACTCTTATGATTCCCCAAACCGCAATAGATGCTTACCATAAAACTGTAGTGGACCCCAAAGTATCATCGACATTCGGTGAATCCCTACGAATCTGGATCTATCCCTTTAGTACAAAACACATCCTCCGATCGATCGTGGAGAGGGATATGGGGATCTCTAGTACAAGAATTTAGGTCACCTAGGAGGATGACTTCCCCCAATAGTAGAGTACTAGGTGATTCCGATGTACAAGTCTAGAAGTGAGTCCCCATTTGAGAAATTATGGATGGAAAATGGTGAAGAGGTTGGGGGAAAGTAACAAACTACAATGTAGAGGTCCCTTAGAGAAGAGACTCTAATGCTAATCCGAATCCGCATAAACTTGGAAAACTCATCTTCAATTACCAAAGATACCCTATTCCGGGAGTGAGTCACTAGCTAAACAAGCAACTCCACTTGATCCTCTCGACCACTCTAGAGCTCCTCATCTCCAGCCTACAAACTAAGAACCAATGGCAACCTACAATATCCGGGATAGGTCTAATAGGTCTTGCACACTCTCGACCATGAAGAGGATGTTTCCCGATTCGATACCATCATACAAGAGTCCCGACAATGACCAAAAATATCCATTATCATTCCAACAAATGGGATAAAAAATTCTTGTACACTCCCCAAGTGGGCCCTATTAGTCATCATTTATTTTTTCCTTTGTATATGACTAAATTCTTATCCTAATATTTCTATAAACAAAGTTCATAAAAAGCTGTGAGTTCTAGAAATCTCATTGCCTTCATTATCCTTAAGATAATTTTTCACTATTTCATCATTCCATCATGTCAAGCTCGCTTATGAGTCCCGGAAAACCCATTAGGGGGCTCATGTCACTCATTTTTTTCTGTGTTGTGTCACCTTTGCCCCAAATCCTCGGTTTTTTCTTTTCCTAACCCCCCCAACCGCTACCTAAGGCCACCAATCAAACAGACTCTATTTTGTCTTCCCAAAAATACCCCCTAGCATTCATGGTCTCAAAAGCTGTCTCTGTAGGCTCTTTAGATAAATCAAGTACATTGGATTTTGGATATTCAATACATGAGTTTATCATAAATTCTATTTTACACTTGATGACCCCAAAATCTAAGTTTTTTAGTCCAAAGCCAAGTCCAAGGAACCTTCCACTAGGTCACCTAGGGTTTCACAAGTCATAGGGTGGATTTGGTATCCTAAAATCTCTATTTTTCCTATGTAAAGAGACTGCATTCAAAGAATAAAGGGGATAAGTGAACTTTGTCCAAAACTGATCAAAGGGCCATTCAAGAAAGTACTCCTTGGCCTAGAGCACAAATTCTACAAGAGACAGCTACCCTTGCCCACATTTCTGCGAAAGGATCAAATGACCATTATACTTAAAGAGAGGTAAGGTAATGGGGGAAAACATCACAAGAATACCATCTACAGTAAAGAGAAAGGAAGCAAGCATATGTTTTAGAGAATCAAGGTTTTTGTGACTAATTGGAAAAAATAATGTGCCAAGGCAGGAAATCAACACAAGGGCTACAAGGACAAAGGTCACCTCAACTCCATCCAAAGTGTACTACTCGAAGATTTTTTAGAAATGATTAATGAGTTTTGAAAGGTTTAGAGAACCTAGAAGACAACATTATTTACTTGTTTTCTAATAGCCCTAAAACCTAGGAGTTTGGAAAGAATGAAAAAATAGGTCAAATAATTATGATAAGGCCTCCTTCATAACAAACAGATGGAAATTCACAAGGGGGTATTCAAGCTGCCCTCTAGGGTTTGACAAAGAAGCGTTGATTCCACCTCACCAAAAGGACAAAAGGGCAAAGGGTATCAGTACAAGGGCCTAAGTTTTCAAATACAATCAGAGGTCTTAAAAAAGGATCAAAAGGAGGCAAACATAAGGTAAAGTACCAAAGGAAGGAATAGAGATATATCACTGTCAAAATGGTCAAAGGAACAAACATGCAATTGGTCTAAAAACAATGTAGAAAAGGCTCCAAAAATGGTTTCCTTATCAAAAGTATATTCTCGCAAGAGATAGTTAGCCATGAGTTACACTTCACAGGACTATCAAAGATGGCTATCTACAAGAAGATTGATAAGGTCAAACAAACCTAATGTATCTCACAATGGTGGCACATATAAATACTAAAGGATCCATTGATACCAACTCGCTAGGGTTTTCACGAGTGAAAACATGACAGAATGTCGATGAAAGGAAGGTCAAAATTCTTATCTTTAGTCTCATCCACCAAGTAATCAAAGGCATAAAAGATACAGGACTGAAGACTCCAAGGTGAAGGTACCAAAATGATCACAAGTTTATTGTTTACAAGTGTTGAAATTCATGAAAAGGATAAAGTGGAGAAAACCTTCAAAGAGCACTAATGCCACTTTGAATGAATTTTTTCCTCCAAAATTTATCAAAATGACCTTTAATTTTCAAAAAAACAGGTTCATGTCTCCAAATGTGGGTAAGAGGCACAATTTAAGCTTGTTAAAGAGTTGGTCAATCTAAGGGGGGACATCAAGATGCTCCAAAGCAAGGAAAAAAAACAATTTTTTTCTCAAAGTTACGCCACCTATAGACAAAAAAGACCAAAAGGTCGGTGAAAAAGTAAGAAGGGGAAACAAACGTTAGAAAGTGGGTTTGATCATGAAATTATTTTTCAAAAATAAATATAAAGGTCTTCTTTCCCTCTCCCCAACTCATTTTTGTCTTTGAAGGAAAGCTAGAGAGTCGTTGAAGCATTTCTAGGGGCTTTTCTCGCAAAAGCTGGGTAAAATTTCAAGGCGTTGTGCACGGGCGGAGGCGCTACACACAGAGCCTTCGGTGCTACGCACGGAGGAGAAGAGGCGAGTGCTAAAAATAATTGTGCTATGCATAGAATATTTGGTACTACGCACGGGCGATGGTGCTATACACACGCCTAGTTCGGAACCCGACTCGCCAACAACCTCCCAGAGCATTGCGCACGGGCCCGCCAACGGCTCGACCCAACCCGACGCTACGCACGAGAGAAGGCCCTACGGGCACCGTGCGGGAGGCCTAAGCTGCCCAAAAACCTCCCGAGTGTTATGCACAGGGCCCGCCAACACCCGACTCGACCCGACGCAATGCACGAGAGGGCACGACAGAACGACTAGTCCCGGTGGCGCTACGACAGAGGAAATTTGGCCAAAATTGCCAAAAATTTCTCAAAATCACTCTTTTTCCTCCTCAAATTTTCCCCAAGATCCTACACAAGTTAGACAAGGTTGGTGGTCACTTTATTTTTCCCTCCAAGTGATATTTTTGCATCTATAATCAAAGGAGAGTAACCATAACCTAAATTGGCTAAAAAACCCTAATCTTCATGGAAAACTCTTATTTAACCTTCTAGGGAAAATTTTACCAGTTGAAGAGTTGTCACCGTTGTAAATACACTCAGTACAAGTTAGGCATCCTTCAAACCCTAAAAGAATTCCTAGACTTCTTCCATTTTTTCCTTCATTTGTCAAAATCTACCCTCACCATCACCGATTTCTCCTCCCCTAGACCTACAGGAACTCTCAAGATAGAAACCAATTTGTTCAAGGACACAATCAGTCACCATGTCGGGATAAGAGATTAGTACTAGTAGTGACAAAGGCCAAGGGCCTATCAAGCCAAAGCACAAGGGAGGAAGAACTAATAGGTTTGAGCCCTTGGATACATTTCAAATCACCTCTTCTCCCATGATCCTTACATGTTTTAAAGATGTTGGATGCTATCAGTTTTGTGAGAGGGTTAAATAGGTCCAAAACCACTTAGATTTGACTAGGTTGTTCATTCTCAGCCTACAAAACCACCAAGTCAACCTAGTAGGAGTAAATTTTGATCTATCATCCGAATCCATTGCTAAGGCCACAGGGGATACCGGATGTGGGTGAGAGATGGTTCAAACAGAAAAATATTGGCCTTAAGCTACTATGAGCCCTTCCTCAAACCTAGGTATCAACAGAGGTTGCAAGACCTTTTTCCCCTTCTCTTATCTACTAGAGAGATATGCCCCATCGATGAGGCGGATTCATCAAGTACTTCACTTGTGAGGGGAAGTACTCTAGGCTTTATTCATATCATATAAGGCTGATAATGCACTTTACCAGGGTTAAATTGCTAAACTTACCATGATATCTCTATCATAGCATTGAAAAAAGGGCTTCAATAGTCAACAAAAGGAGTTATGCCCACCAAATGCAAAGCCTTTTTCACCACTCTTTGGTTAAAATGATTGTTTTACACCAGCTAGAGTAGCAGGGAATCCCTTGGGAAGTTTTTATCTCACATGATATATTTGCAAATCCCTAAGCCTTCATTCAACAAAATTTTCCTTCCAGTTCACACCCAGTTACCTCCACTCCTCCATCACCCCCCAGAGATCATGTTCCATCACCTCCACCCATGCCTTCTCCACAAGGATACTTACCTCTTTCTTCTTCTCCTAAAGCATCAAATGAGGAAAAAAGTGATAATGGAACAAGTGAAGAGGAGGCAGAGCAAATAGAAATGGAATATGGTGAAGTTAGTAATGATAGTGAAACAAGTCAAGAGGAGGTAGAGCAAATAGAAATGGAAGATAGTGAAGTTAGTAATGATGATGATGAGTCTAAGGAGCAAGAAAATAGTGATCCACTTGACATTTATGGGCAAGAAAGCAGCCTTGAGGCACAAAGCATGGAAGAGGACAATGAGGCAGAAAAGTAAAGGCAAAGAAGACAGTCAAGAGGATCATAGTCACAATGAGGATAAAATGAAGAATCAAAATGGCAGTGATGTTGACATGGATGCACCACAAACTGATGACCAAGCTAAACAACAAAATAGAGATATGGAGGTTGATGACACGTCATTAAATGTTGAAGTAAACTTGCCAAGTGACCATGAGGACAAAACAAAGCTCAAATATGACCTTGACTGCCATGATAGCAGTCATGACAATCAATGTGATAGTCAACAAGACAGTGGTAAAAATCAGAGTGTTGAAGGAAACAGTGAAGCTCACAGCTATCCCAATCAACAAGATGAAGATGCACAAAGTGATGGGAGACCTAGTAGTGAAGGTGAGATGGAAGAGGAGGCTACACACAGTAGTCCAAAAGGTGAGAAAGAAGTATTTCCAGCAGATGATAACATTCATGACAAGAACCCTAGAGTAGAAACCATTAGACCTTTTGATTTCCAATACCACAGGGGGAAGAGGGATGTGTTTTCTGCCTCAAAAAGGCAAAGGGCCATCTCTTCTCTAGCGATCAAACCATTGGAAAAAGGTAAGGAAAAAATTAATGAAGATGTTGAGGGTCAACATGGTGAAGAAAGAGAATTTGAACTTATACATGTTGATAGTGAGGAAGAAGAGAAAATCTTTGGTTCGCTCCTCCAAAGTAAGAACACCCAAATAAAATATTTTCAGGCAGAGTTGGAATGAGCCAAGTACAAATATAATGTCTTAGATTGGGAGAACTAACAAAGGAGCACACACATGGAAATTTATGAGGTAAGGACACTCAGGTCTTGGAGAAAAGTCATAAGGGAAAAGGTGCAATTAGAGGAGTACAAGAGGACTCATCCAGGGAGTGAAGAAGAATAATAAGAATAGCCTAGAAGGAGGCCAAGGACCATTGGACTGACAAAAGCCTTGGCCAAAGAGAGGGAGAAATAATATGCCCTAGCGGAGAAAATTCCTATCAGTGAGCTGCTTGACATAGGCATAGATTTTGATAGGGAGCCTTGGCTTTAGAAGGCCAATATGCATTTAAAAGATAAGTTGGAGAAGGAAAACAAGGCCCTTGATCTCGAAAGGAAGATGGCCAAACATTATGCCCTCAGAAACCAAATTTTTAGGGCAAAGCTCAAGAAGACATTACTTGAAAATAAAACCCTAAAGGAGGAAAAAGGCCATGAAAGCCTTTGAGTTCTAGTTGAAGCTTCCCTATAGGTGTCCAAGACCTCTTGAGGGACCACTCCAAAAATTTTGGGAAAATTTGAACAAGATTTTGCTTTTTTTGAAATTTTGAGGCCTCTATGCGCGTCACCCTTGGCGTTGTGCACATATCTCATACATCCTCAGCTTGAAAACTTGAAATTTTTGGATTCCTCTCATCATCAACAGTATGCTCACAAAATTGCGGACCATTTGGAGCTGTTTTGACCCCCAAAAGGTCAAAAAACACCTAAATATTGACCATTATGCCTCATTTTCAGGCAAGGTGCTGCGCATAGATCAATGTTGGGATAATGGATTTTTGGACAGGAAAATGGCACTTATTTATAGAAACAAAGGTATATCTATAAAGCCAACTTGAAAATCTTTCCAACGAGCCATCACGGAGCAAAATCTGACACCAGAAAGGAGGTCAAAACAAGACTGCCAATACACCTATCCTCTAATATTTTGGCACCTCGCATACAGGACCAAAGGTGGCAAAAGTCAACAAAACACACTCATTTATTGCAAAATGAGTTTTTTAGTATTTTTGAGGCAAATCACTCTAGGATTAGGTGTTAGAAGCTATTATGGATCTATTTTTCTTGGATATTTATGCCTTGGGCCTTGCATGGTCACTTGGACATAAATTTGTCATTTATGACTATTTTGGATATTTTAAAACCCGAATTAGGGTTTTAGCCCTCCTTTGCTCCATAAATAGAGAATGAGGCTATCATGTATTTTGGTTGGCATTTGATGACTTATTTTTAAGTAATACATAGTCTCTTCGAGGTTGAAAACAATTTTATGTCTTGGAGCTTGTGAATTCCTCGATTTGTTTGTTGATGGAGGAAGATTGGTTTTAGGATCTTGAGCTTGGTTGATGGTGAAGTGCTTCTATTTTTTTATTGTTATTTCTTGTTTCATTATGTTTCCATATTTCTATCTTGCAGTAGAACAAAGGATTTAGACTAAGAAATGTTTCGGAAGGCACCTTAACTCTATTTGTTCTTCACTGCCTTGATGTTTTCTTCTGCTAGGACATGTTAGAGAATCCTTCATTGTTCTCTAGACCTCATAAGCTTGTTTATTTATTGAATGGTTTAATACAGTAGGTATCAAGAATGATTCATGGTTAGCCCTGCTTATTTGATTTCACTAAAAAACTATTCTTGAAGTCTCTTAAAAATCATAATATATATATATAGATGTAATCTTATATATGTCTGTGAGTTCTCTTGATTATAGTTATTTTTGTATCTTAAATGTTTTCTGTCTTTGATGATGAAATCACTAGAAGTTAAATAAGTTTCTTACCTTCTATATTTCATTGTAATGTTTGTCTTGAATAATTATATACTTTAGTTGAATCAAACAGTTTAGGGTTTTCTCTGCCTTTGATTTCCTCTCTATGCTTATGATTATTCTAAGTCCCTTTTTTTTAAAAGTATATGATAAACGATTCTTGATTTCCCTTTGTTCAAATTTTTGTTCTCAAATTTGATGTCCATCTCATGATCCATTAAACCCCAAAGCTCCACCAACCAAGCTATATTTTCCCTACAATACTCCCTAATCCATTAATGAACCTATCATGACTTTATTAGACTCCATTTCCAAATAACTTGAAGATTCCCTTATTCTATCTATTCTATTTAATAATCATACCCAACCAGAACAAATAACAAACCCTAATACTTCATAACTAGCCTAAAATTAACCATAAAAAGCAAACAAGTTCACATCTCTTGCACAAATTAGAGAGAGCCCTCTCCGAATCCAAGGAGGCTAGGTCCTTGGATTCCAAAGTTTGGTTTGATGTTACCCCTGTCCATTTGTATCTCAATCAATCTAGAAAATTATGGGGAGCTAGAAAGTTGGAGGGAAAGCGATAGTGCAGTCGGGAGGAAGGTGCGACGTGCAATATGCAATGGGAAAGAACTGCGAAATGCGAAATGCGAAAAGGGAAAAGTTTGTGATCTGCGATATGCAATATCGCAATTGGAAAAAAGAGCGGTAGGTCTTAAAATAAAAGGGAAAAGGTTGTGAAATGTGATTTGCGATGAGTGACGTGGCAGTGGGACCGATGGCGGAGCGCGATCAAAATATCGCAATCGGCAGATAGGAGTGGTAAGTCTTAAAATAAAAGGGAAAAATTTGTGATGAGAAATATGAGATGTGGTAAAATTTTCGAAGTGCAATGTGCAATATCACAATGGAAATATCGCAAAGTTAGATGGATAGAGGAACTGTTTTTCAAGAAAATTTACGACGTGCGAAATGCGATATCATCATTCGCAATATCGCAAAGATTGATGGGTAGAGAAAGTGTTGTCCAAGAAAATTTGTGAAGTGAAAAATGCGTTGGGTGATGTGGGGGTGGGACCGATAGTGGAGCGCGATCGCAATATCGCAATCGGCGTTTGGAAGTTGTAAGTCTTAAATAAAAAGGGAAAAATGAGAAGTGTGATATGTGATATCCTAATATCACAATCAGTAGATGGGAGTGGTAATTTTTAAAGGAAGAAACTAAACACTGTGATTTGTGATTTGCGATGTACGGTAGCAGGACGTCCAAGGAGCAAGGGCGGAAGGTCGAATTCTAATGGTTTTCAAGCATTTTTCATTAGAAATAGGTTATGAAATTTTGAATAATAAAAAAAACAAAGGAATGGGGTGGGCTGAAGGGTTTAAGTGTTTTTGGTAATAAAAGGTCGGTGCAGTAGTTAAAATGAGCGGAAAACAGGAGGGAATGGAGGCATAAAAGCAAGTCTCAGAGGCGTAACACAGAGATGGATAGGGACTGGAAAATGGAGTGGAATGGCTTAATAATTTCTCTCGGGATTTTGATGCCTATTCCTGCAAACAACCCTGTTGATCCATCCACAAAAAATAGATGAAGTGCGTGATAAAAATAGTTAATAGAAAGCAGTTTTATTTTGGCCTGTGGGAAATTCTACCCCCCTCGAGCTCTATTGACAAATATGAGAAGGGAAGTCTAGATCCAAAAATTTTACAATTTTATACTCTATTCTATTACCCGTAATAAAATTAAAAACTACAGCAGCACACTGAAAGAAAATACTAAGAAACAACTTGAAACCTAGCGAATTATCAAAAGCGGAGCTAATGAAATGATAGAAAATAGAGAACGAATACAGTAGAGAGGTTGAGGCACATGGATTGGGCCTAATCCACAAGCCTAGCTCTCTGAAACTTAAATCAGTAAAATGAAATCAGTCTGCTCATTTTATAAAAGAATAACCTCATACATTTCTGAAAGTTTGATCACTGAGTCAAATAATAAAAATATCAATAGCTTGCAACAAATCTTGTTGTGAAACTAGCTCCAAAAATAGAAGAAAAGAGATATCAACACCTTAGAAATAAGTCGCTTCCAAGGGGAAACCTCCGAGACATTACATTAATGAAAAATTCTTGGATGATACAAATTGCAAAACCTCCTTTATATATATAGGAGTCCATGGAGCCACAATGTAATCCTAGCCGACCTAACAATAATAATTTAAGGGCACAATAATAAAAATATGGGGGTTATAGGGGTGAAATAATAACAATAAGGGGGTTACACTAACAACAATAAGGGACTATACTAGTAAGATAGGGACCTAACAAAGTTCCAACTAGAATCGACTACTCTTCCTTGCTCTATCTCTGCTCTATTTATTCTATAGGTCAGATACCAACAGCTCCCTTGAAAATGATGATTGAGTCCACTTGACTCCAAGTAAATATAGATTGATTGCTCTCCTCTTTGAGTTTCCTGGATGCCTCTGGAACTCGAACTGTTGGAGAGAATATTTGGGGTGATTGAGTCCACTTGACTCCAAGTAAACATATATTGAGTGCACTCCTCTTTGTAGAAATTATATGCACTAAGCATGCATATGTCCTAGATTCACTTGATCTCACACTATTTAACTTTATGCAAGATACTGAATCAATTCCACTTGTTAATCTATTTGCGGAAAAAATAATTGCACACACATGTGAAGCATAAAAAAAAAAATTTGCACATAACACAATTTTTAACTGAGAAAGCCTGAAGTTGAAAACCCCAACTATATATTATGTATCATGGAATCATATGACAATCCTCATACAAATATTATCAAGCTCTCATTACAGTACAATTTTCATACACTAATCAGGAACAATCTTGCAAATCCATGCACCGATCTCTGCCCCCTGCTATTCTACCTCCACTACACAATCCCTGCTGAAGAATAGCTCTGAATTAATTTGAAATACTCTTGCCTTGACTATGCAATCCTCATTGGAAACTCCAATGTATGTGTGATGCAATCAATCCATCACTAAAGTCATAACAGATAGTCCATCTTTCCCTTTCACATATCTCTCCTTTGGGTCTCCACTGAAACTGCCATGCACTGTAGTTAACTACTGTATTGTTCAGTTGACTAATGAGTTATTATTTGTGAATTAATTAACTAATTAATTCACTCCACTCTCACTAGTGTATCATTCAGTTAGACTAGATACAACTAGCTCAACTAAGTCTAACTGAGTTAAACTAAATAAAACTCCATAACTACTTCTTCCAACTATGGCATAAATCTGCCACTTGAATTCCAACTGTGTCCTCCATGCATTAGCTCCAATAAACCCTTGGGAATTGCGTAATTCCCTCAGTCCACTGATGTGCCACATCTTTGCACTGAAAAAAGTGATCTAAGAGAATAAGTTGTTATTTAGTGTCTAATTATTATTAAGAGCTAATAATAATCAACATGCAACTATTTTTAGATCGACGACCTATAAATAGACTTCGCGCAATATTCCAAAAAAAGAATTTCATCTATTTTTCCAACTTGTTCAACCATCCACAAATAGCATCCTGCAACTTTTGAAATATGATCATCATGTCTAAAAATATATATAGTCTAAAAATAAACTTGCGCCAAAAATAGCCTGCGGGCCCACTTAGTGAAGGCAACTCTTTTCACTAAGCTCATCATCTTGTTCAATATCAACACTCCCTCAAAATAAGATAGGGATTATCCTTCACCCCAATCCTACCTCTATGGTATTCGAATTTTCTCCTGGTGAGTGCCTTCGTTAGAATATTTGCATCCTGATCCTCCGTAGGAATGTACTGTAGCAACATGATCTTCCGTTGCACACAATCTCTGATATGATGATACCGGATATCAATATGTTTAGATCTATCATGAAACATAGGATTAACCAATATTTTAATGCAACTCTGATTATCACAATGTATCACTATGGGATCTAAATGTGAACCGAACAAACCAACCAGAATCTTCCTTATCCAGATAGCCTCACATGCAGGTTGACTTGTTGCCATGTATTTTTCTTCTGCTGAACTGAGTGCCATGGATCTTTATTTCCTGTTGTACCAAGAAACGGTCGTAGATCCAATACAGAAAATCCCTCCTGATGTGCTCTTTCTGTCTGTTGGGCTTCCTGCCAAATTTGCATCCGTGAAGCCATGCAACTTCACCTCATCCATCTATCTGTACCATAAACCATACTCAAATGTGCCCCTAAGATATCTTAGGACATGCTTTCCTGCCTTCCAAAAGAGCTTGGTAGGCTTAACCATCGCTTGTGAAAGCTGGTTCACCGCATAGCATATGTCTGGTCTTGTATTGAATAAATACATGAGCGAACCCACCAAATGTCGATAAATAGTGGCATCGACTACCTCTACTGATGTAGCATCCTCTTTCTTCCAATTTCCTGGAAGAGTGGTACTGATAGGCTTGCAGCCTTGCATGTGAAACTTCTCCAGTATCTCCCGGGCATACTTGCCTTGAGACACAAACATTTCACCTTCCCGCTGCCATATTTATAATCCAAGGAAATAATGAAGGAGGCCCAAATCCTTCATCTCAAACTCCTTTGCAAGATCTGACTTGCATGAGTGTATAAAATTCTCATCACCTGTTAGTATTAAAAAATCAACATAAATTACAATGATTAAAAGCTTACCCTCCATAAAAATATCATACAGGTTTGCTTCCGCCTCACTCTTGGTGAAGCCAAGTCTAGTGAAATAGCTTTCGATCCGAGTGTACCAAGAACATGGTGCTTTTTTCAGCCCATAAATCGCTCTTTTGAGCCTGCACACATGCGACTCGCTGCTAAATATCTCAAATCCTTCAGGCTTCTCAATGTACACCTCTTCCTTAATGATCCCATTAAGGAACGTAGTCTTCACATCCATCTAATGAATGTGCCAACCCATCTGTGCTGAGAGAGCAAGGATGGTCTATATGGAAGAATACTGTGTGACAGGTGCAAAGGTTTCTTCATAGTCAATCCCCTCGATCTCTGAGAAGCACCAAGCAAAAAATATTCCCTTATAATTCTCGACGCTCCCATAAACAACTTGCTTTACCTTATAGATCCATCTTGATCATACAAATGATTTTCCCACCGGCCTTGGAACAATCTCCCAAGCACTGTTTCTAACAATGGAGTCATACTCCTCCACCATGGTATCTACCCATGTGGGCTCCTGCACTGCTTCTTCAAAAGAAGATGGCTATGTCACGATACACTTGCTCATAAGAGCCATGTATCCAGTAAATCAATCAGGTAACTGTCTCTATTTGTGCTGTGATGTAGGGACTCCTACATTCTGTGTCGCATCAAGCTTCAGTATCTTAGCTTCTGTGGTATGCTTTCTGCCTTGTCTGATGTTTGGTTCTACATGAGTGGACTCCTCCACTCCATGAATCTCCTCCTATGGCTGGTCCACATCTAGAGGCTCATCTTTGGGAACAAGATTTTCCTCCTCTGCATGCAAGTGTAGCTCCCTCTCAAGAGACAACTTCATTGCTTTCACATCATTGAATTTTATATCCCGTCGCACAACAATCATCCGACTGTCTAGCAAATACACACGATAAATATGGGGTGTTTCTGTGTACCCCACAAATATCCAAACTTCTGCAGTCAACTCCAGCTTCTTCCTGGCGTCCTTTGTCACATGAATGTAAATAGGTGAGCCAAAAATCTTCAAATGAGAAATATCAGGCTTCTTACTAGTAAAATCTTCTTTGGGTGTACTCATGCTAAGTACTCTAGGAGGACAACGGTTTTTCACATAAACCGTAGTTGAATTCCTTCTTTTCTATAGAAGTCTTTGAATTCGCCCGAGATGTATTCACCACCATTATCGCTCCGTAGAGCTTTCACTTGCTTCCTCGACTCCTTCTCCACCAATGCTTTGAACTCATAGAACTTTTAGAATGTTTCTCTCTTCTTTTGCATGAATAATATTCAACATCTACGAGAATAGTCATCAACAATTATAACATAATACCTGTGTTTTGTTGTTGAAGCAACCGAGGAAGGTCCACACACGTCTGTGCAAATTCTCTCCAAGATCACCGAATCATGGTTCTCCTTATCATGAACGCTGGTCAACAGTGATCTTCACAAACTTACCCATAGTACATCCCTTGCACTGATATGACTACACAAGAGTACCCCTGGGAAGTCCAGTAGAAATCTGCTGCAAAATATTCAAAGCACCATGGTGAAGATGGCCCAATCTCCTGTGCCATAATTCGCCCTCATCCTGGCTCACCACTTGTTCTGCTTTGCCCACCATTACAGCGCAGCCATCTACCTCCAGCTTGTATATATTCTTAATTCGAACCCCTATCTTCTTTGTTTGACCCGTTGTTTTATGTCGAAGGAAGGCTTTTCCCTCACTGAAAACAACATCATAACCTTTGTCTTCCAACATTGCTACTGAAACCAAGTTCTTCTTCAAACCTGGAACATGCATAACATCCTTCAACAAGAATGGATTACCGAACTCCCTCTCAAAGGTAATGGTCCCAATGCTGGTCACACTATATCGACCATCATCGCCTATCTCTATATGCATCTGGAGGTCCTTCTCCTCCAAGTCACTAAACAACTCCTTATCTCCCATCATATGGAAAGACGCACCACTATCAAGATACCACACTGATCCCATATAGCTTGAAACCAAGCATGTGATCAAAGAGAAATAAAGTTCAAATTGTGAGGCTAAGGGCTCTCCAGCTGCAGCTCCAATAGCCTTCTTGTTCTTCTTCTTCTGTGGGTAGTTAGTGACGAAATGCCCATGTTCGTGACAGTGAAAACACTTCACCTTGGACAAATCCTGCTTCTTGCATTTAGCTTTGGATTTTGAAGGAAAGGGAAGGGGATTTTCAAGGAAATTTCTTCCCCTTCCCTTTCCTTGATTTGGAAGCCAAAGTGAAATTCTCTTCATCTTCATTCTTCGATGAAGAGCCATCCTTAGTACCCCACCTTATCTCCTCCTGCACAAGATCTGACCAAAGTCTATCCCATCTTGGTAGTTTCTCGCGTCCATTGACAAAGTCTTTGTAGCTATGCCAACTCTTCAGAAGCCCAAGGAGAGCCAAGCTCACCAAGTCTTCATCATCAACAGTAATCCCCATACTTCCCAGTTCATCCCTATAGTGGACAAACTTCGTGAGATATTTTGGAATACTTTCGCCTTTCTCCATTTTTATTTTTCTGAGCTTGTCTTTAAGCGCCAACTTCCTCTGGTCGCTTCTACTTTGGAAAAAATCTGTCAAAGCCTTCCACATTAATAATGGAGTGGCTTTCCCATGAAGGTTGGACACAATATGGTCCTTCACACCTTCCAACTGAATTCTTCTTGTCTTTGCTATCTTCTTTTTCCATGCATCAAGTAATGCAGCATCGCTAGATCCCGGCTTAGGAACATCGTTATTGATGAACTCCTTCAGACTATTATCCTCCAGCACCGCTTCCATCCTATCCTTCCAGGCTATGTAATTCGAGCTCCCATCAAGGGCATACTCCAATCGCAACCCATTGAAATACATTTCAATGTATACTCAACTTCTGCAGCAAGAATTTTCTGTAGCAAATTCGAATTGTCCACCAGCACAAACTCAACAATTCTTCACCACCAGCACAAACTCAGCAATTCTTCACAATTGCAATCTTTAAGAATTAACACTGCTCTGATACCATGTAGAAATTAGTATACACTAAGCATGCATACATCTAGATTCCCCTGATCTCACAATATTTAACTTCTTGCAAAATACATAATCATTCCATTGTTAATCTTTTGCAGAAAATTAATTGCAAACACATGTGAAGCATAAATAAAAACAATCGCACATAACACAGTTGTTTAACGGGCAAGCCTGAAGCTGAAAACCCCAAATATAATATATTATGTATTATGGAGAACATGTAGCAATATCATACAAATCTTAGTACATCAAGCTCTCAGTGCAATCAATCGTCACACACTAACATATAAGAAATCTGCAAATCCATGCACTGATCTCTACCCTCCTGCTAGCCTGCCTCTACTGCGCAATCCATGCTGAAAAATAGCTCTGAATGAATTTGAATTACCCTTGCCTTGACTGCCGAATCCTCATTGGAAACTCCAATGTGTGTGTGATGCAATCAATGCATCACTATAGTCACAACAGATAGTCCATCTTACCCTTTCACTTATCTCTCCACTGGGTATCCACCGGAATCGCCATGCATTGTAGTTAACTGTTGTATTTTTCAGTTGATTAATGAGTTATTATTTGTGAATTAATTAACTAATTAATTCACTCCACTCTCACTAGTGTATCATTCAGTTAGACTAGATATAACTAGCTCAACTAAGTCTAACTGAGTTAAACTAAATACAAGTCCATGAACTACTCTTCCAACTCTGTCATAAATTTTCCACTTCAGTTCTAACTGAGTCCTCCATGCATGAACCACTAGTAAACCCTAGGAATTACGTAATTCCTTTAGCCCACCGATTTTCCAAATTTGTGCACTGAAATGAAGTGCTCCAAGAGAATAAGTTGTTGTTTATTATCGGATTATTATTAAGAGCTAATAATAATCGACACCTGTATTTTTAGATTGACGATCTATAAATAGAATTTTCCCAATATTACAAAAATAGAATTTCATATATTTTTCCAACTTGACCGACCATCCACAAATAGAATCCTACAACTTCTGAAATATGATCACCATGTATAAAAATAGACTTGCGCCAAAAATAGCCTGCGGGCCCACTTAGTGAAGGTGACTCTTTTCACTAAGCTCATCATATTGTTGAATCTCAACACTTATTGTTACTGTTTTTCCCATGTAGTCCCCATATTTTTATTATTTTTCCCTATAAAAGCCACTATCGTTATTGTTGTGCCCTTACATTATTATTGTTAGGTCGGCTAGGATTATATTGTGACCCCATGGACTCCTATATATAGAAAGGAGGTTTTGTCATTTGATCATCCAAGAATTGTTCATTTATGTAATGTAAAAGAGGTTTCCCCCTCAAAGTGGCTTATTTCTAAGGTGTTTATCTCTCTTTTCTTCTATTTTTGGAGCTGGTTTCATAACATTTGGTATGAGAGCTTTGGATTCTAAGGTTTTGTTGCTTCATACAGGTCATCGTGGAATTATTGCTATAACTTTTTTTCGACAAAGGTTCAGTGACTTGGTGACTTCTTGTTAAAATTTCAGATCTTGGTTCGCAAATTTTTGGAGATATGATCTGTGGAAGTTAGGGGTTTTGCAGGCTCCTGAATTTCATCTCAAAGAGGTGACCTTGGGAAAATCGTCATAACTATCTCTTTAAGCATCGTATTGGAATTCTATAAAAAGTGGACTATATTGCACACATTGTAGTTTCCTTTGTATCAATTTCAGATACAAAAGAGGAAACGGTGACATGTGGCACGCCATACAAGTTCGCTCTACTGAACTAGTCCATAATTAATTCATTGTGGGAGATTGGGCATAACTTTTCCTTGAAGAATCCAAATCAAGTCTAACCTATGGCATTGGAAAGAGGACTCAGAAGGCTAATACAAGATATAAATTCAGATCTTGAAGATCCAAAATAATAGTTATAAATCAGGTTCAATATAGACCTCCTAAAAAGAAGAAAAAGGTGGGTAATTTTTAAACAAGTTTGCATAACTTTTGTTTGAAAAATTAGTTTGAAGTGATTCCAAGGGAATATTTAAGGATAGATATCAGTATTGAGTTATATAATTCCTCCCAAAAATAATTCCACAACCACTAAGACCTCATAAATCTATATTCTGACGCATGAAGAGGAAGAATTGCAGTATGATATATCAAAATTATGGTACCAAGTGCAACAAATTTCGATCTTACAAAGAGAAACCAAAGATTGCATAGATGGTTTAAAAGAATACATGGAGGCTAATTTGGATGGTTTGAAGGATCAAATGAAAGATAATATGGGTGAGAAAGCAGTGGAAGATGACATCGAGCATAAAAAACAAGTTCTCCAACTCTCAAAGGATAAACTAACTTTGGTGCAGAATCGAATGAAACAACAGGAAGCTCAAAATCGTAGCGAAAGAAATTTTGAAGCAGCCATAGAAATAAGAACTTAGAAACTATAAAATTGATCAATTTCAGAGTATCTCAGCAAGTGGAAGAACTTACCCGCTAAATATTCCACATGGGAGGATGAGAATTTTATACAGAAGCATCGAGAAATAATCAAGCGTTGAGGACAACACTTGTTTGAAGGAGAGGGGCATGTTGGTCCCTATAATACTAGTGTATCCCCTTGTTTTTATTGTTAGGATAGCCCCCTTATTGTTATTGTTTTTCCCATGTAGTCCCCATATTGTTATTATTGTGCCCCATAAAATCCACTATTGTTATTGTTGTGCCCTTAAATTATTATCGTTAGGTCGGCTAGGATTATATTGTGACGCCATGGACTCCTATATATAAAAAGGAGGTTTTCTCATTTGATCATACAAGAATTTTTCATTTATATAATGTAAAGGAGGTTTCCCCCTCGAAGTGGTTGATTTCTAAGGTATTGATATCTCTTTTCCTCTATTTTTTGAGCTAGTTTCATAACAGAGGCCAATAAAAGAAAGAGATTAGGGAGAATTGAGATCTATGTCCTAAGATCTTAAACTCAACCATCCTATTTGTAACTTAACCAAGGCTAAAACTGAATCCCTTAAGACTAAAAGATTCTTTCATGAGAAATTCAAGTTAGAGGTCAAAGAAGATAGTATTGCTATGGAACATAATATCAAATTGAAAATAAGAAAGTCCCCAAGGATTAGATCAAAGAAGAATATAAAAATTTGGATATTGAACTTTGGATTTTCTAGAATCTGAGACACCAAAATATTAAAAATGGTTAAGCCATATTAAATTACCAAAGCCTTCATTACTCAAATAATGGAAGACATAGGCACATAAAATCAAGCCACCCTCACCAAATTCAAACTTATATATAAGAAGTTTGAAGCAACTTTAGAGTGGTGTTTGGTACTTGAGTTGTAGGATATTGACAAGGGGAAGTCACATGAGTCTAGGGGGGACTTTGATTCATAGGAAACTCCTTCCAAATTCATTATTCTTGAAGATGATTTTGTGCTTGGAGGAAACCTGCAATTAGAAATGACCCAAACATATAATATGTTATACTGGTTAAGCTAATTCAACAATGCTCATGGATATTCATGTTTTCCTTTGTTTTCTACCCTTTTTTGTGTAAAGTTAAACTTTATATTATCGAAGAGAAGAAATACAAAAGATATTTTTTTGTGCTCCTGGTATTCCCGTCGCAAAACCATCCCAATATCACAGGTTGAGAATTTTTAGATTACATACACTGAGTTTGATCAGATCTACTGACAAAAAGAAGACATTGTCTCTGTCTATCAAGTGTGTCAAGTAATAACATGTGTCAAGCAATAACATATACTAGTGCTATGATAGAAAATTTTATGCCTACTTAAAAATAAACCCCCAATTATCATATATATAAAATAAACCATGAACACATAGCCTACTTAGGAAATATTACTGTAAAGTGACCTAGATAATGCATGCATTGAGTCGTAGGCATTAGACCTGCCAGGGAAGCAACACCAACAAACCATGAGTGACTTCAATTAACCTTGATCAGTGCCAATGAACCATGAATAGTCGTGTCGCACCATGATCCATGACAAACCATAAGTAGACATAGACCACAAGCTTTGACAAACAATCTCCATGGCGGTGCTGACCATAGTTCTCACACCCATGCTCCAAATACGAAGCCTTTCACCAACTACCAAAGCACACGCCTAATGCAATACCTTGCACTAGGCAAAAGAAAATGAAATACCAGTTGGAATAATCATGCAACTGGTGAGGCATCGGGGGTTTTAGCCAAGGCCAAATGAAGTGAAGGAATCCTACATATGTGTCTTTTAAGGGTGACGAGCCACTAACTAATAAATATTGTGATTCCTGCTAGCTCAATTCTAGAGCCCTTGCTAGAAACTGAAGCGATAAGACTTGGATTTTCCATTAGATAACCAATACAATTTGAAAACTTTATTAGGGAAGCCTACGAAACAAAAAAAAACATAGAACCCAGTGAGAAAGGCAAATCATAAGTGTGAGTTGTGAAGTCTAGAGAAAACATAGGGTGAGTCATGAAGGCCAAAGAGAGAGCCACAATTCAAATACAAGGAATGGAGAAACACCCAACGAAACATGGATGGAGACGCAAATGTGCCATCTTCGGGAAAACCAAGAAAGACCCAAGGTCGGGCCAGCTATTGAATGCCCTAGAATTAAGAGAAGAGTAACCTGATAACCATGGATGAGAATTGCAAAAGACATGGAATGAATTTCATAAATACTAGCATAGATTAGAGAAGCACCTAAAATAGGAAACTCACATTCCATGACACATTTCTCTATCATGGAAATGAATATCATGTCTAAATAATAATGGTAGGAAATCATTATCCAGAAAACATAGGAGGAAGTTGAGTACGATGACTGAGGGCACATGAAGGCTCGCAGTGCTTGAACATCTAATCCTATAAGGTTAGACACAATGTGAATTGATAGTAATTTCATTTGTTTTTTTGAGCCATATGCCACTAGCATTATTGTAACAAGCTTCTAGATCCTTCACCATCCATGGGGAATTTCTAGCCGTATACCACTGATGTAATTTATAATTTTTATTTCTAATGTAGCTTTTATGTTCTGAATTTATGCAAGAATGAAATAGAATACACATATAACCATAAATGAAAAGATGCAGCGGAAATAACACTACATTTCATTAATATCAAGAACTGAATTTTTTTTATAGGCATAATGGAAATAAACTAGCTAGGGCATTGGTAGCTTATCTTTGAGAAGAGATGTGGTGGCTACAGGCCTATGAATTGTGTTACAATGAGGTTCAAGGGCCTATTTATTATTTATAAATAATGGAAAACCATAAACATCCAAAAACCTAACCCTAGGAGACGAAGCGCCAAATCTATGGGCCTCGTTTGGGTAAATTGGTACATCACCTTCCTGGGGACGTAAATTTGGCATACGATCTCTGTTTGACGCACACAATACCTCATTAGAAAGATATATCAAAGGGATATAACTTTTGATGTGATAAATATCAAAGGAACTTCTGTGTTTCTCTTAGTTTTCCCAAAAAACGACGTTTAGGGCCTCAAAATGGCTCTGGAAGTTCAGGACCCGAAATACTGCTAAAAATAGTAAATTGTGTTACAATTAAGGAAAATAAAAAACTAAAAGAAACAATGGTGGGGCCTCAATTGGAATATGATGGGTGGCCACCAATATCCATCTCGGGATCATTCCTTGCTGGGTATGTGTTATATCTCTTTCCACGATTAGTCATGACGCGCTGGGTGGTCACAGGTGACAACCCCTTGCATGTTGTGGTCAAAGGCAGTGGGGTCATAGGGGGGTAGCAGGCCCCCCTATTTAGGGTCCGGGGCAGCGACCTGGGAAAAATAATTTGGACCCGCCCATGGTTTTGTGCATGGGTTTACACATGGTTTTGGGGCATAATGGTTTTCAGCCCCTAGTATTTTGTAGATCCAGTCAAGGGAACTACAGTTGTGTTTTAATCTAGGTTTAATGGATTGGGGTTTATGAATGCTTTGGCATGTATATATATGTGTTGTAACACTAAAAGGAATATAATGAAAAATCAAGCTAGTAGTCCTGATTTGGGATCCAGGGGAAAATCTCTATGTATATATGTTTTATGTTTTATGCTCTCGTTATTGTTTATTTTCTCTTTTTAAGATTTGTTTGCAGATAATTTATGTACAAGGTTAAAACCTACATTTGGTATCAAAGTTGTTTTGGCTTCAAGGGGATGCCTTTACTGCTCAGGGGTTTTTTTTCTCAGGCCTCTGGTAGAACCTGTTCAGTGGGAGATCTGCGAGAATGATTCTTGAGGTGAAAGAAGATGATGAGCATTGGAAAGATAGAGATCAAGAAATTTAATGGTTGAAGTTTTGAGTTGTGGAAGCTCAAGAAGGAGGATCTGCTGGTGGATAAAGATCAGTGGATCGCGGTAGATCTGGGTACTAAACCAATGACAACGTCAGATGAAGACTGGAAGAATTGGATCGGAAGGCAAGGAGCACAATATGGTTGTGTGTCTCAAATTAGGTATTGTTGAATGTATCCAGGGAAGCTACTTACGTCAATTTATGACGTTGTGACTTTGTACCAATCTAAGTCTCTGGTGAATAAATTGTTCCTACGGAAAACGTTGTATAACCTGAGGATGAAGGATGGATACTCGGTGACAGAGAATATGAACGTCTTCAATACTGTGGTAAGTCAGTTTCCATGTGTTGATATTAAAATCTCAGATGAAGATAAGTGCATCAGTTTGTTGTGTTCTCTACCAGATTCGTGGGATGGTCTGGTTAATGCAATAGGTAGCAATACAACTACCTTGAATTTTGATGAAATTATCTCAGCCTTACTATTAGAGGAAATGAGACAAAGAAATATGGAGGGCCAGAATGGAGATGCCTTATCTATATGAGGAATGTCCCATAACAGAAACAATAATAAGGTTTCGAGTGGGAGATATAAATCTAGAGAGAGATATAAATCTCCAGGAAATTTTGTAAAGGTGTGCTAGAAATGTGGAAAGGAAGGGCACTACAAAAAGGACTGCAAATCTAAAGCTCCTGAGAAAGGAAAGGGATCCGATGATGCTCCTTATGCAGAGGCAAAAACCACCTCGGATGAAGGTGGGGATGTGTATTTGGCTTCTTCTTCAAATACACATGTAGATCATGAGGCATGGTTAATTGACTCAGGTGCATCCTTTCACTTCACTCCCCATATGTAGTGGTTCTACGAGTATGAGAAGTATGATGGTGGTGATGTATTCTTAGGGGATGATAGGAAGGAAAAAATCATCGAACGTGGAAAATTCAAGATAAATCTGCAAGTTGGAAGGATTAGAACACTTCCTGATGTTCTGCATATTCCTGCATTGGCCAGAAATCTGATTTCTGTAATCAAGATGGATGATGCGGGTGTAAAAATAGTGTTCGAGAAAGATACCTGCAAGATGGTTCAGGGAGCACTAGTATTAATGCGAGGAGTTCGAATTGGAACTCTATACAAGCTTTAGGGTAGCATTTTTATTGATGGGTGAAACAATTCTATGGTTCCTGAAAGTGGAGCGGAAATCGTAGTGGTCTCTGGAGAAAATACCATGCTATGGCATCAAATGCTTGGACATATTAGAGAGAAGGGCCTTTGGATATTGCATGGAAATGGTATGGTAGAAGGTATGTCTAATTTCTCTCTGGATTTTGATTTCTATGAACATTGTGTATATGGGAAGCAGAATCAGGTGAGTTTTACTTCTAGTGCTATGAGGGCAAACAAGATATTAGAGCTTGTGTATAGTGATGTGTTTGGACCTGTGTCGGTTCCATCACTAGGAAATTCTATGTACTATGTTTCATTCATAGATGACTTCTCAAGGAATACATGGATATATTTCTTGAGGAAGAAATCTGAAGTCTTTGACAGATTTAAAGAATTTAAGGCTCTAGTGGAAAACCGGACAAAGAAGAAGATAAAGGTGTTGAGGACAGATAATGGTGGAGATTTTTGCAAGAATGAATTTGAAGAGTTTTGTAAGAAGTGTGGTATAGCATGGCAGAAGAATACTCCATATGCACCTCAGAAAAATGGATTTGCAGAAAGAATGAACAGAACGCTGATGGAAAAGACAAGAAGCATGCTCAGTGGTACTGGGTTAGGACAGTAATTCTGGGTAGAGGCAGTGGAGACTGCATGTTACCTGGTTAACAGATCACCTTCATCAGTGTTGGAGGATAAGACTCCACATGAGGTATGGACTGGTAAGAAACTCTCTCTTTCACATATGAGGGTATTCGTATTTGATGCATATGTACATGTTCCAAAGGAGAAAAGGACCAAGTTAGATAATAAATCTGAAAGGTGCATCTTTATTGGGTATAAGGATGGTTTAAAAGGTTACAAGCTTTGGAACCTAGAAACAAGGAAGGTAGTGTACAATCGAGATGTAGTGTTTAGAGAGGTGAAATATGTTATTAAAAGGGTGTTTAGACACAAGAAGAAGAAGATGATATGTCCCGTGTTCCATATGCAAGTGCAGTGGGTAGCCTGATGTATGCAATGGTCTGTACTAGACGAGACATTGCACATGCAGTGGGAGTATTGAGTAGGTTTATGTCAAAACCAGGGAAGGAGCATTGGATAGCAGTAAAGCAGGTATTCATATATTTGTGTGGCACTAGTGATTATGGTTTGTGATATCAAGAAAGACCAGGATTGGACAGAGTTTTGGACATCCATGGTTTTGTTGATGTAGACTGAGCTGGAGATTTGGACCGAAGAAGATCTATAAGTGGGTATGTGCTTAGCCTATTTGGAGGTGCAGTGATTTAGATGAGTAAAATACAGTCCGTAGTGGCTCTTTCAACTACAGAGGCAGAATATATTCTAGCCACTCATGCAAGAAAGGAAGCAGTTTGGTTGCAGAGATTGTGTTCAAGTATGGGGTTGGTGCAGCGGGCTATAAGGATAGACTGTGATAGCCAAAGTGAAATTTTATTGGCTAAGAACCCTGCTTATCATTCAAAGACAAAGCACATTGATGTTAAATATCACTTTGTGAGAGATATGGTTGAGGATAAAAGGGTGTTGCTGGTAAAGGTGGACACTTTAAAGAATGTTTTAGATGCATTGATGAAGTCTGTGAACACTCAAAAGTTCTCTTGGTGTAGAGAAACAATGGGTGTTGCAGAACTTGACTAATGACTAAGCTCTCCTGTGGCCCCCTGTGGAAAGAAAACAACAAGTGGGAGAATTTTGGGTATGTGTTATATTCTTTCCATGATTAGTCCCACACGCGGGAGGGTCACAGGGGGGGCGACAACCCCCCTGTATGTTGCGTCGGGCGCAGCATGGGCCTCACAGGGGCAGATGCAGCCCCCCTATTCAGGGTCCGACGTAGCGGCCCGGGAAAATTATTTTGGGCCCGCCCATGGTTTTGTGCATGGGTTTGCACATGGTTTTGGGGCATGATGGTTTTTAGTCCCTTGTATTTTGTAGATTCGGTCAAGGGAACTACGGTTATGTTCTAATCCAGGGTTAATGGATTTGGGTTTATGAATGCTTCGGCATGTATATATATGTGTTGTAACACTAAAGGAATATAATGAAAAATCAAGCTGGTAGTCCCGATTTGGGATCCATGGGGAAATCTCTGTGTATATCTGTTTTATGTTTTATTCTCTTGCTATTGTTTATTTTCTGTTTTTAAGATTTTTTTGCAGATAATTTCTGTGCAGTGTTAAAACCTACATTCCTCCCCCCTTATGAAGTAATGGTCCCCATTGTGTTGATTTCCTCCATGAGATGAGGAAAATTATGCTGAACTTGGTCCCTATTGAACCACTTGCCTTGGTGTAGGAGTTGGCTAGCTTTGACAACTCGATACAGTTGGATCTTCTCCTGGCGAGTGTTCTTGATTTTCATGTCCATGATATGATCTGTGGTGGCCTACTCTATGCAGTCTGCGTTTAACTCTATTGTTGTGAGTTGTTCTGCAATGTCGGAGGTGTCTAGTAGAGGTGGGAAGTAGGGTCGAAAGGGATCCACATTGAACACTAGGTGTAGACCACATTTAACATTGGTGGAACACTGAGCTCGAAGTCATTGGCCCCTACAGCCTTGGTGATGGTGTACGACCCTTATCGAAGTGGTCAAAGCTTGTGGTGGGGTCCAGTGAGGCGCATACGTTGGAAATATGATGCAGAGTGTTGTCCTTGATGGCAGCCCACTAAATGAAGATGAAGACATGCGACTGTTGACATGTGTTGTCCTTGATGGCAAACCACCTGATGAAGTTATTCTTGACTTGATGGACTTGGTAAATGATGTAGATCTGATGTGATATGATGTAATATGATGCTGAGCGTTGTCCTTGAAAGGCAACCCACTTGATGAAGATGATGACAACTTACTTGATGAAGTTGTGCTTGATAGAATATGTCCTTGATGAAGGAAATCTGATGTATCTACTAAATGAACAGAAGGCAATGAAGAAAAGAATTCAGCATGTGTTAATTCTATGATGAAAAAGAGTATGTCTCTATGTATACGCGGATTGGTCTAAGGGAAGTCGCGTATGCACGCGGAAAAGAACGTGCCAAGTCGCGTATGGGCTAAAGCGCTCTAAAAGTGCAAAACTAGGGGTAATCACCATGGAATTGACCCATTGTATTGGGTAATGATCTGCCTAATTGACTCCGTCTAGTGAAGTTTTGGGCTCATGGTATTGGTTTGGCCCATGGTATTGAAAAAGGGGCTCATGGTATTGACAAAGGGTAAACATATATAAGGAGAAGAAATTCATTGTGCAAATCATGAGTGTGAGAGCAAGATGTCTGAGCTTGAATGAATACTTCTCTGTGAAGTATATCTGTATGGAAAGGGTAAAGGTTTGATGATAGATCTGAATCTATGATGCACTTATGAAGAAATGATGAAGCGGGATTTCTAGATCTGAAATGTACTTGTATTTGCTAGATCTGTTTATGGAAGGCCTAGATCTGTGATGAGGCGAACATCTAGGCGAACATCTGTCTGAAGTAAAGGGTTAGATCTGAACTGAATATCTGATCTGATGAAGTATGCTGCTCTGTAATGATTGAATATCTATACGCTACTTCGCCGCGGAGGAAGCGCGTATATACGCGGCTTCAGCGAAGAGAAAGCGCGTATGCGCAATAAAATATACACTGAGGTATACGCTGGTTTGTGTGGACGGAAGCGCGTATATACGCGACATCGGTGAAGTAAAAGCGCGTATGCAAACTAGGGTTTGCTGAAGCAAGGGGTATGAAATATCTGATCTGTTCTGCTGTGTTTCTGCTATCTGATCTGTGTTGATATGTATCTGTTGGTGATGTATGTTTGTACTTAAAAGTATGGAAAGGGTCCAGTGTGAAAATATGATGAAACGTGGCCTGCAAGTGTTGTTCTATTGAAGTTGTTGGATCCAGTGTGAAAATTGATGAAACGTGGTCCAAGGTGGTGCTGAGGGTTGTAGCCTTCAGTCAGGGGGTCGTAGCTCCCTTCCCGGTGAGGCTGGTAAACGAGATCGGGGGGTCGTAGCTCCCTTCCAGGAGAGGCTGGTAAACGAGTCAGGGGGTTGGAGCTCCCTTCCAGGAGAGGGTTTGATGGCAGCGCGGTGGGTGCACAACGTCTTCACCAGTCAATCACTTGTGACACATATGTTGTAAGATGTTTTCTCTATAATAAAATATTGAAAATTTGAGCAAGCTGAGCGATGGTTTCTCTAGATTTGGGTTTCCACCTAAAAATCCTGGTGTTCATGTGTGATGCTTTGTGTGATGGTTATTACTGTTCTTCACGCACATGTTTACTATTTATTAAACATCGATGAATGAATGATGGAATAATAGAAGTGAAGATTTAATGACATATCTAGATCTCTGTGTATACGCTAGTTTCATAAAGGGGATCCGCGTATATACGCTAGTTCTTGCGAGAAAGTAAGCGTATGGGTTTCAAGGAATGAAAAGTAAAAGATTTGATTATGCGGTAAATACGATTCACCCCCCTCTCGTGTATTTTTCCCAGCAACTTTCTTCTACAAATGTAGGCACACTTTTTCGCCCACCTGGAGGTCGTGTGGCACCCAATGTTGATAATGTCGTTGCTTGTACTTAGCATTGGTTCTATCCAATATGTCATGAACCTATTAGTGGATGTGTTGAATGTGCTCAATGAAGGTGTTCGCTTTGTCAGCTTCAGACTGGACATCATCTGAATTGGCCTGAGTAGCTGCAAATGGCATGTTACATCAATGGGACATAGTGGATGGAATTCCAAGCCCACCTGAAAGGGGTTGTTGCTGGTGGAGTTGTGGAGAGCCTGGTTATAACTATGTTTTATATAGGGAAGGCTCTCATCCCATGTGTGTGGATGCTTTGAATTATACATGCGCATAATGTGTACGATCATCCTCTTGACGACCTCTATCTGGACATTAGTTTGGGGATGAAAGTTGTGGAATTTGTGAGCTTGGTGTCCAGCATTGACTAGAGGCTGTACCAAAATGTGTTGAGGAACCTGTTATCTTGATATGAGATGATAGACTGTGGGATCCCAAAGTGCACCCACACTCATTAAAAGAAGATTTTAGCAGTGGCTTCTGTTGTGACATTCTTCTTGCAGGCCGCTAGTATGGCCATGTTCGAGAATCTATCGACAACCATGAAACCATAGTCATTTCCCTGCTTAGTATAAGGAAGGCTCGACATGTAATCCATGGAGATGGATTCCCAAGGTTGACTAGGGGTGGTTAGCGGAGTATAGAGGCCTTGCTTCTTGACGGTTGGTTTAGCAATGGTGCAAGAAGTGTAGGATCTGATGTACTTCCCGAGATCCTATAGAATATTCGGCCAATAGAAACACTTTTGTAGGACTGTCACTGCTTTCTTGACCCTGAAATTCCCAGTGACCCGACTATAATGCGCTTACCAAATCATCTTGGCATGCTTGCTTGAAGGAACACAAAGGTGTCCTAGGTGTAGGAATTTATAAACACAATAATGTATTTCCGGATTCTCCTGATCTAACAGATTAATCTTATGTTAAACAAAAAATTCTTCCACTTAATTCTTAACGTAAATTAAATTACCAATTGCAAACATATGAAGAAAAATCAATCGCACATAACAAGATTTTTTACCAGGAAAACCTTAAAGCTAAAAAATTCAACTATCATATATTATGTATATCAATGGAACATGTAACAATCTCATACAAATCTCAGCTCATAGAGCTCTCAATACAGTCAACAATCATCACAAACTGTCATGCAGAAATTTGCATATATATGCACCAATTTCTTGCCTCCACTGTGCAATCCCTACTGTAGAAGATCCCTGAATGAATTTGATATTTCCTTTCTTGCACTGTGCAATCCTCATTGGCATCTCCAAGGTCAGTGTAGATTCATTTAATGTATCACTGTAGTCACAATTGATAGTCCATCTCACCCTTTCACCTATATCTCCATTGGGTCTCCACTAGATCTTACATGTAAGTAGTTAACTGTTGTATTTCTTCAGTTGCAAGTAAGACACTACTTGTGAATTAATTAATTAATTAATTCACTCATCTTTAACTAGTGTATATTTAATTACAACTAGCGCAACTAAATTTAACTCACTTAACTGAGTTAAACTAAATAACAACTCACATAACTACTCTTCCAACTCTGTTACAACTTGCCACTGTCAGTTATAATGAAGTCCTCCATGCATGAGTCACCAACCACCCTAGGAATTGCGTAATTCCTTTAGCCCACTGATGTGCCACATATGTTCACTGAAATAAATTTCTCCAAGAGAATAAGTTACTATTTATTGTCTGATTATTATTAAGGGCTAATAATAATCCACATGCATCTATTTTTAGATTAGCGTTCTATAAATAGACTTTGCCCAATCTTCTAAAAATAGAAATTCATCCAAAGACAGAATTTTCTCAACCATCTAGACTCAACATACTGCTAATTTTAGAATATTCTCACCATTCTAAAAATAGACATACACCTAAAAATAGCCTGCGGGCCCTACCTAGTGAAGGTGCTTAATTTTCACTAGGCTCATCATCTTCTTGAATCTCAACACTCCCTCTCAACAAGATAGGGATTATCCTTCACCCCGATCCTGTCTCTATGGTATTCGAATTTTCTCTTGGTGAGCACCTTCATCAGAATATTTGCATCCTGATCTTCTGTAGGAATGTACTGAAGCAATATGATCTTCCGCTGCACACAATCTCTGATATGATGATACCAGATATCTATATGCTTAGATCTATCATGAAACACAGGATTAATCGAGAGTTTAATGCAACTCTAATTATCACAATGAATCAATGTGTGATCTAAATGAGAACCGAACAAACTGACCAGGATCTTCCTCATCTAGATAGCCTCACATGTAGCTTTACTTGTTGCCATGTATTCCGCTTCCATTGAAATGAGTGCCACAGATCTCGGTTTCCTGTTGTACCAAGAAAAAATCATAGATCTGATACTGAAAACCCCTCCTGATGTGCTATTTCTGTTTGTTGGGCTGCCTACCCAATCTGCATCTGTGAAGCCATTCAACTTCACCTCATACATCTGTGTGTACCATAAGCCAGACTTAGATGTGCCCCTGAGATATCGCAGGACATGCTTGCTTGCCTTCCAAAAGAGCTTGGTAGGCTTAACCATCGCTTGACTAATTTGGTTCACCACATAGCATATGTCCGGTCTTGTATTAACTAAATACATGAGCAAACCCACCAATTGTAGATAAACAGAGGCATCCACTACCTTTGTCCATGTAGCATCCTCTTTACTCCAATTTCCTAGAAGAGGAGTATCCATGGGATTGCAGTCCTCCATGTGAAACTTACCAAGTATCTGCCGAGCATACTTGCCTTGAGACACAAATAGTTCACCTTTTCGCTGTCATATTTCCAATCCAAGGAACAGGGGAAATTTTAAGGATGGAAAATTATTTTCAAGTTTAAAAAATTAGTGAATCTAACTAGTACCTAATATGAAAACTGTAAAATGTTTATTGATGTATTTGTAAAATTCTTGAAATTTATAATGATTTTATATATACTCTCTATATAATTTCGACGATTTTTAACGTAAAACAACTTTATATTGTAAAATTTGGGCAAATCATTTTTAAGAAAAATGGAAATTGGCAAATCTTTTTTTTGGAAAAATCATTGAAAATTAGCCCACCTGCAAATATTAGCCCCTAAAATTTTCCATGCCAATGAAATAATGAAGGAGGCCCAAATACTTCATCTCAAACTCCTTTGCAACGTCCTCCTTGCATGAGTGTATCAAATACTCATCAACAGTGAGTATTAAATAATCAACATAAATAATAATGATTAAAATATTACCCTCCACCACAATTTGGTATAGGTTTGCATCTGCCTCACTCTTGGTGAAGCCAAGTCTAGTGAAATAGTCATCGATCCGTGTGTACCAAGCACGGGGTGCATGCTTCAGCCCATAAAGCGTTGTTTTAATTCTGCACACATACGACTCGCTGTTGAAGATCTCAAATCCTTCAGGCTACTCAATGTACACTTCTTCCTCAATGATCCCATTAAGGAACACAGTCTTCAAATCCATCTGATGAATGTGCTAACCCATCTACGTTGAGAGAGAAAGGATGGTCTTTATGGAAGAATATCGTGTGATAGGTGGAAAGGTTTCTTCATAATCTGTGAGAAGCCCCGGGCAACAAATCTTGCCTTATACTTATCTATGCTCCCATCAGCAGCTTGCTTTACCTTGTAGATCCATCTTGAACCTACCAATGATTTACCAACCGGCCTTGGAACAATCTCCCAAGCACTATTTCTGACAATGGAGTCATACTCCTCCACCATGGCATCCACCCATGTCGCCTCCTGCACTGCTTCCTCAAAGGAAGATGGCTCTGTCACGATACACTTGCTCATGAGAACCATGTATCCAGTATATCGGTTAGGTGATTGTCTCTGTCTGCGCTGTGAAGTAGGGGCTCCTACATTCTGTGCCACATCAAGCTTCAACCTCTCAGCTTTTGTGGTACACCTTCTGCCAATTCTGATGTTTGGCTTTGCGTGAGTGGACTCCTCCACTCCATGATCCTCCTCCTGTGGTTGATCCACATCTTGAGGCTCATCTTTGGGAACCAGAAGTTCCTCCTCTGCATGTAATTGTAGCTCCCTCTCAAGCGACAACTTCATGCCCTTCTCCTCACTGAATTTTATATCCTGTCGCACAACAGTCATCTGACTATTCGGAAAATACACACAATAATTATGGGGTGTTTCTATGTACCCCACAAATATCCCAGCTTCTGTAGTCAGCTCCAGCTTCTTCCTGGTGTCCTTGGTGACATGAATGTAAACAGATGAGCCAAAAAATCTTTAAATGAGAAATATCTGGCTTCTTACCAGTAAAATCTTCTTAAGGTGTACTCATGCCAATTACTTTATGAGGACAACATTTTTTCACATAAACCGCAGTGTTGCATGCTTCTACCCACAAGTGGATTGGTAGGCCCTAGTCATGCATCATAGCTCATGAAGCACCCACGATCGTTCTGTTCTTCCTCTCTGTGACCCAATTCTGCTGTGGGTTATGAGGCGTTATTAGTTCCCTTCGAATTCCTTCTTTGCTAAAGAAGTCTTTGAATTCGTTCGAGATATATTTACCACCATTATCGCTCCGCAGAGCCTTCACTTGCTTCCCCGACTACTTCTCCACCAATGCTTTAAACTCACAAAACTTTGAGAATGTTTGATCCTTTTTCTACATCAAGAATATCCAACATCTATGAGAATATTCATCAAAAAAAATAACACAATACCTGTGTTGTTTTGTTGAAGAAATCGATAATGGTCCACACACGTCTGTGTGAATTATCTCCAGGATCACCGAGGCATGGTTCTCCTTTTCATGAAAGGTGGTCTTCAAAAAATTACCCATTGTACATCCCTTGCACTTATCTATCTACGCAAGTGTACCCTTGGGAAGTCCAGTATAAATCTACTACAAAATCTTCAGGGTGCCATGGTGAAGATGGCCCAATCTCCTGTGCCATAATTTGCCCTCATCCTGTCTCACCAATTCTTCTTCTTTTCCCACCATTGCAGCGCAACCATCTACCTCTAGCTTATATATATTCTTAACTTGAATCCCTATCCTCTTGATTTGACCATTTTTTTTATGTCGCGGGAAATATTTTCCCTCGCTGAAAACAACGTCACAACCTTTGTCCTCTAACATCGCGATTGAGACCAAGTTCTTCTTCAGACCTGGAACATGCATAACATCTTTCAACAAAAATTTCTTACCTAACTCCCTCTCAAAGGTAAAGGTTCCAATTTCAGTCGCACTTTATCTACCATCGTCGCCCATCTCTATATGAATTTGGAGATATTTCTCCTCCAAGTCACTAAACAACTCCTTGTCTCCCATCATGTGGAAGGAATCACCACTATCAAGATACCACACCGATCCCATTGCGCTTGAAACCAAGCATGTGATCAAAGAGAAATCAAGTTCAAATTGCGGGGTAGGGGCCTCACCAGCTGCAGCTCCAACAACCTTCTTGTTCTTCTTTTTCCGTGGGTAGTTAGTGGCGAGATGCCCATGTTCGTGACAGTGAAAACACTTCACCTTGGAAAAATCCTGCTTCTTGCCTTTAGCCTCGGATTTTGGATGGGATTTATTCCCCTTCCCTTTTCTCACTTTGGCAGCCAAAGAAAAATCCTCTTCATCATCATGTTTTGATGAAGAGCCATCCCTGGTACTCCGCCTTATCTCCTCCTACACTAGATCCAACCAAAGTCACTCCCAATCTGGCAGTTTCTCCCATCCATTGACAGAGTCTTGATAAGTGTGCCAATGCTTCAGAAGCCCAAGGAGAGATAATCTCACCAAGTCATCATCCGCAACTGTAATTCCCACACTCCCCAGCTCATCCCTACATTGGACGAACATCGTGAGATATTTTGGAATACTGTCGCCCTTCTCCATTTTGATTTTTCTGAGCTTATCTTTTAGTGCCAACTTCCTATGGCCACTGTCGCTTTGGAAAAGATCTGTCAAAGCCTTCCACATTGCAAATGGAGTGGCTTTCCCATGAAGTCTTGATAAAATATGGTCTTTCACACCTTCCAATAGAATTCTTCTTGTCTTCGCTACTTTATTTTGCTAGGCGTCAAGTAATGTAGCATCCATCGAAGTGAGCTTAGGAACATTGCTATTTATTAATTCCTTCAGACCATTATCTTCAAGCACCGCTTCCATCCTGTCCTTCCAGGCTATGTAGTTAGAGCTACCCTCGAGTGAATACTCCAACTACAACCCATTGAAATCCATTTCAATGTTTACTCAACTGTCGCACCAAGAAATTCTTGCAGCAAATTCGAATTGTCCACCAGCACAAAACTCAGCACTACTTCAATATTGCAATCTCCAGTGATCAACACTACTCTGAAACCATGTAGATATTTATAAACACAATAATGTATTTATGGATTCTCTTGATCTAACAAATTAATCTTATGTTAAATACATAATCCTTCCACTTAATTCTTTGCGGAAATTAAATCGCCAATTACAAACATATGAAGAAAAATTAGTCGCACATAACAAGATGTTTTACCAGGAAATCTTTAAAGCTAAAAACCCCAACTATCATATATTATGTATATCAATGGAACATGTAACAATATCATACAAAGCTTAGCTCATATAGCTCTCAGTACAATCAACAATCGTCACACACTATCATGGAGAAATTTGCATATCTATGCACCAATTTCTTGCCTCTTGACATCATGCCTCCATTGCGCAATCCCTACTATAGAAGATCCCTGAATGAATTCGATCTTACCTTGCTTGTACTGCGCAATCCTCATTGGCATATCCAATGTCAGTGTAGATGCAGTGAATGCATCACTATAGTCACAATTGATAGTCCATCTCACGCTTTAACCTATCTCTCCATTGGGTCTCCACTGGATCTGACATGCAAGTAGATAACTATTGTATTTGTTCAGTTTCAAGTAAGACACTATTTGTGAATTAATTAAATAATTAATTCACTCATATTTCACTAGTGTATCTTTAGTTACAACTAGCACAACTGATTTTAACTCACTTAACTGAGTTAAACTAAATAACAACTCACATAACTACTCTTCCAACTTTGTTACAACTTTCCACTGTTAGTTATAACGAAGTCCTCCATGCATGAGTCACCAACCACCCTAATAATTGCGTAATTCCTTCAGCCCACTGATGTGCCACATTTTTTCACTAAAATAAAGTGCTCCAAGAGAATAAGTTACTATTTATTATCTAATTATTATTAAGGGCTAATAATAATTGACATGCATCTATTTTTAGATTAGCGATCTATAAATAAACTTTGCCCAATATTCTAAAAATAGAAATTCATCCAAAGACAGAATTTTCTCAACCATCTAGAATCAGCATCCTACTAATTTTAGAATATGCTCACCATTCTAAAAATAGACATACACCTAAAAATAGTTTGCAGGCTTAATTTTCACTAGGCTCATCATCTTGTTGAATCTCAACACTAGGTGGCATAGCAATGCATCTTGGAGGTGAAAATTTGGAACTTTCGTACCCTCCAAGAGTGTCTTGTATGTGTGGTAGAATTCTAGATCGCTCTTGTATAGAAGTGACCAATCATAATTCTCGTGCCCACAAGAGTTGAGAACGGTGGTTAGCGCCATGCTCGATGGTCGGATGAGGTAGTCTGCAATATTATTGGTGATTCCCTTCTTGTACTTGATGTTCAAACGAAACTGTTACATATATGTGGACCACTTATGATGGCAATCATTCTATAACTTCCCTTCTATCTGTATGAACTGCAGGGGTCGGTGGTCTGTGTGGATGACTGTTTCCTTCCCAAAAATGTAACGCTTCCATTGTCGGCAAGCCTGCACAATGGAATACATTTCTTTGTCATAAGTGGTATACTTGCGGATTGTTTCAGAGAGTGTCTCACTGTGATATGCGACTGGATGCCTTTGTTAAGTAAGAACTACCCCAATAACATAGTCATAGGCATCTGTCTTGATCTCAAATGGTTGTTGCAAGTCTGGGAATGTGAGCACTGGGGCACAACAGAGGCAATGTTTCAATTCTATGAACGACTTCTTTTGAGATTTCGACCAAAAGAAAATTTCTTTCGCTCCTTCCTTGGCGACTTTATTCAAGGGCCAAGTGATATGAGAGAATCCCAACACGAACCTATGGTAGAAATTAGCAAGACCCGTAAAGTTGCGAAGCTCTGTTAGAGTGGTTAGAGCTAACCAATCCTAAATGACTTGGATCTTGGTTGTATCCACATGCACCCCTCCCTCATTAATAATGTATCGCAGATACTGAACCTGGGTCATGCCAAAAGCGCACTTCTCCAAATTAGCACATAACTTGTGTCGCCGCAGTGTTTGGAGGACCCGTCAGATGTGGTGGAGGTGCTCTTCCCAAGTTTGGCTGAAGATCAAGATGTCATCCAAGTACACTACTACAAATGAGTTTTTGAATGGCCGCGAGGTGTCTTCCATCAGCCTCATTAAGGTTGCGGGAGCATTCGTCAACCTGAAAGGCATGACTAGCCATTCGAAAAGGCCCTCCTTGGCTTTGAAGACAATCTTCCACACATCGAAGGGTTTTAGTGGTACTTGGTGATGCCCGAAATTCAAGTCGATCTTCCTGAAATATTTCACCCCTTTGATTTGGTCCATAAGGTTATCAATATGGGGATCATGTACACTATTCTGGACAGTGATCTTGTTAAGCACCCGATAGTTAATATAGAGTCAGGCTCCCATATAGTGATGAACTCGGTCGGATGTGACATTTTTGTAGTAGCTCCTGAATCTGACTCTTGATTTCATCATTCTCTAGAACATAGCATCGATAGATCAGTCCATTGGGTAGTGGCGCACTTGGGGTCATATTGATGGGGTGTTTGACTTGAAAATGCATAGGCACCCCTACGGGTGAGGTGAAGATGTCCCCGTACTCCTCCACGGCCTTGTCCATTTTTTGTTGTCATGTGGAGGAGCCCTGTCTAGAGGTCATGGCCATAGTATTCTTCTTTCCCTCAGGGTGGATCATCATGAAAATTAATTTCCCAGTTTTGGAAATGAGCTTACTGCATTGTTTGCAGTAACCAAAGAGATAGTGGCTAGCGATGGTACCTCTGGTATCCTATACAACTTATTACCCAAAGTAACAATCATAGCACAAGGTCGGGACTCATACACATCATGTTGCTTCCACAAGTATGGTTGGCCTAATAATACATCACAAACATCAAGAGGAGAAATGTCACATAATACCTCATATGTGAAGGGCTTGATGTTGTAGGGAAGGTGGCACTACTGGCTGATGAATAGATCCCGTCCTTGGTGAAGCCACCCGATGGTGTACGGTTGTGGGTGTGTTTTGGTCGGCAATCCCGACCGCTTCACGACCTTTTTGAAATTAGGTTCTTTTGGCTCCCACTGTCGACAATGAACTATAGCGGAGAACCCTTTACCCACATCTAGGAGTGGAAGAGATGCTCCTCCTCCTATAGATCTTTCGGTTCCTTTTGGATCTTTGTGGTGGCAATGGTGGTGTTGGGATTTGCATCGATAATATGCTTCCCTTTTTCATTCCCCTTGTTGTGTTCTGATTCAGAGTTGGAGCATGCATTTGATTGAGAAGAAATCATCTCAGCCACTAGTAACTTCTTGGCCCAACACTCACTTGTGTTCTGAGTGGAGCTCTTATGGAACTCACACCACTTTCCCACGTCCTTCCTCGGCTTCGTAGTATCTTTCTTTGCTTGCTGCTTTGGCAGGTTGTCTTGTGGCACCATGCCTTGGATTTTTCCTTTGTTTTGTTGTTTGGGGAAACCTTTCCCTTTCTTTTGATTCGCAGATCCAAATTGTCGCTTCTTCTGTTTGAATTTCTGCTCAATATTGGCAACATACCGATATGACGTACCAAGCAAGGAGATTTTGAGGAACTCCATTTACTCCTGAATGAATATGTGCAGAAAACTGTGGTACTTCAGCACCAAATTTTTCTCTAGATCTTTGATACCCAACTTTGTGCTCAGGGTATGGAACAGATTCATCAGCTCATGCACATCTTGATCCCTTTGCTGCCGCAACTTAGTCCATTATATGTACTTGTCCTCATAGCTCCCTATAGGATAATATTGTTCCTTGATTGCATCTCAGAAATAATTCCAAGTGGGTACAACTGAGAACCAAGAGGGTTCCCCCTCATCCTTTTTCTCACAGTAGGTTTCCCACCAGTCCTTGACATGAAGGGTGGCTTTGAGGAGTGCAAAAATAATCTTCTCCCGGTCGGAAAAGTCATGAACCAGGAAATATCCTTCTAATATATTCAACCATTTATCTAAGGCATCTGTATCTATTTGGCCCTAAAATATGGGAATTTAAAAGTTTACTTGTACCTTAAAGAAGTTGCGCCTCTAGGTTGGCTACTGGATGCAGATGCATCGTCGGTGGACATTCATTGAACGATCTGGGCAAAGTTATTCATCATCGTGTTACTTTGTTTTTCGAGCACCTCCTCGAGCAATATTTTGATAGGATCTCTTGCTCCCTCATCTATCTTTTTGTCCCCCATTGGTGGTCGTTAGGGTTTTCAAGGCTGATCTTGCAAAGGTTCAACCAGATCGAGCCTAACTCCTTATATCCCAACCTTGTTGGGGACATGCAAAGAAGGATCGAGAAAGAGCATATCGCTCTGATACCACTTATCCGAATTTATGAAGGAACACAACATAATATACATATAACCATACATGTAAAGATTTAGTGGAAATAACACTTCATTTCATTACTATCAAAGAACTGAAATTTGTTACAGACATAATGGAAATAAACTAGCTATTGAACTAGTAGCTTATCTCTGAGAAGAGATGTGGTGGCTACAGGCCTCTAAACTGTGTTAGAATGAGGCTCGAGGGTCTATTTATTATTTATAAGCAATGGAAAACCATAAACATCCAAAACCTAACCCTAGGAAATGAAGCGCCAAAACTATGGGCCTCATTTGGTTAAATTGGTACATAAACTTCCTGGGGACGTAACTCTAGCATACGATTTTCGTTTGATGCGCACAATACCTCGTTAGAAAAATCTATCCAAGAACTACAAATTTTAATATGCAACATCAAAGGAAATTTTATGTTCCTCCCGGTTTTTCAAAAAAATGTTGTTTAGGGCCTCAAAACGACTCTGGAAGTTCAGGACCCGAAAAATTGCTAAAAATAGTAAACTGTGCTACAATTAAGGAAACTAAAAAACTGAAAGAAACAATGGTGGGGCCCCAAGTGGAATAAGCGAGTGGCCACCAATTTCCACCTGGATCACACTAGTAACACATAACAAGTTTATAATAGTTAATTACAATTATAATCTAACAAGAAAACATTAATTATCTTCTTTTAATTCTTTATGACTTGGTTTCTAGTATCACATCCCATGAAAAGATATGCCCATAAATTTTTTTGTATGATATAAATATAAATACCTTTTAATTCACCAAAAAAAAACAACACATATTATATTATATCATAAATAATTATATATATAAAACAATTATTTAGAAAATAATATTTACATTAAAATTATAATTTTAATAAAACTCAAACAATTATCATTTAAATATATTACAACATCTCTCACACACATAAAACAACCATACATTAAAAAAAATATATACAATATAATGTTAAAAATATCCTAAATTAAATATAATGTTAATATTAAATCCTAAATTAAAACAAATAAATAACATCAATCTCATGACCAAATCACTCTTACCAACCAATAACCTCATAACCAAATAAATCTTACCAACCAATAACCTTATCAAATAAATTTTACAAACTAATAACCTTCATAAGAAAACAACCACTCAAATCCATACATGCTAATTTTTCTCAACTAAAAAATATGATTATTTTTTTCTTATAAATAGGTTACATGTTAACATTTGTCAACTCATAAATATAATGATTTTTATTTATTTGTTTATTTTTAAATTATGGCTTGTTACAATGTTTACACCAAGATATTTTCACTAAGATTGTACGAGACTCTATTAAGGTTGGAGGCTCTTTAAAAAAATGTAAGTCCCTCATTTGGCTCCCATCCTCAACCCCCCCCATGAGATTTCAACCTAAAACCTAATGGAAACTGGACCACATAGAAACCAATGAATCTACACCTCATTCTTTAGTAGAAATATGATAATACTAAAACTTACAAAGGTTTCATAAACCCAACTTATGGGGCTATGCAGTTAACAACCCTACCAACCAATTATAGGGATATACTTGATGGATATTTATATTTATGGAAAATGGAATTGGAGCCAATGAAGCAAAGGGAGCAGACGACTAGGTTTTCCTAGTCATCATTACATCTCCCTGAGAATCTACAATATTGTGTAGTATATTGTTCGTGGTTGTTCCAGTGTTGTTGTAGATTTGGAGTTTTCGTTCTTAGTTTCCTCGACTCACTTGGCTAGTTTTTATGTGCCATCTTTTAAGATCTAGTGGTGTTGTTGCATTGTTCATGATTAAACCAAATATGTTATTGAGTTCACTATTTCAATTGGGGGACATTCCAACCCTAGCATGAATGGTCATGGCTCTCTTCCCCATGGTAGATTTGTAAAAAGGGAGGATATAATTCCTTCTCTTAATTTGGGTTTGTTTCCTGTGTGAAGAAGAAAATAACAATTTTAAGGAGAGAGGATTGATTGGTAAGTTCATTGGACCTTTTCCTAGTTACAACTCTCTTTTAGAATTGATCTCTAAAAATTTGGAACATCATGAACACATTGGTACTTTATATCGTGTAAATTTTTATTCTAATTTTTTTTTTGAAAATAAGGAAGATAAGGTTCTAATCTACATATTTCAACCTTATTTCATGAGCTCCAAGGGAATTTTTCTCACCCATTGGACTTCGGATTTTAATCCCACCATGAAATCCTCTTCTACACATGTCTAGATTCTATATTCATATATTATTCTTGTTTGTTGGGTTGATGATATGTTCAAAGTTGTAGGTGAGAAATCAGGTCACTCCATTACTATTTCTAAGGTGAAGGAAATTACCTTCTCTTGTGTCAAAATATGTGTTGAAATGGATTTTCAACAGGTCTCTCTGAGGTGATTTATCTTGACTTGGAGGTTTGGTCCCGTATTTAGTCTCTCAGATTATGCACAAGTTCTTTTTAAACAAATTTTTTTCCATGATTATGGGAACTTTTCAAAATTTTGTCCAAAATATCAGCATCTTATTCTCCTTTTATCCGTCCACCATCTTCTCAAAGTAATTATTATCAAGGAGCATTCAAACTACTTTTCAATAAAGCACAAAAGTTTTCCACTCTATGAGGTTTCATTTCAGCATACTTGAATCCCATCAACATCCTCCCTCCAACAATAAATATGAAGCTTTGAATTCCTTAGAGGAAGAAATCATAGTTGAAGAAGATCAACTAGATTCAGATCGAATGCCTTAAGAGAACATTGGTTCACCTATTGAGGAATATAATAATTCTAAGGATATTGACAAAATACTTCTTTTAGATAAAAGAGTAGTCTAAGGAGGCGATGCTTTCACCCAAAAAAATGGAAAATCTCGCATGATTTTGACAAAATCAGATGAATTTTTTTGGAAATTTGGGTTACATATATCAAGACTCAAGATTTTGGGTGCAACAGGGGCTCTTGATGGCGTTGAATCCATTTCCACCATTAAAAAAAATTGATTCAAACACTCCCACAGTTGGATTTCTTATAAAAAAAATTATCGGATTCTGATGAGAAATTCATTCTCTCGGTGAAATTGTCACCTCGTTAGACAACACCTTAGATAAGAAGAAGAGACCAATCTGGAGGAAGAGAAGGAGTTCAATCTCTCCTCTTCTTCTCCTTCCTATTTAGATGTTCTATAAAGTGATCAATTTTCTTCTCATTCATTAACAAGAAGTAGAAGATATTGAAACAAGAAATCTCTAAAAATTGGTGACCATCATTCTTTAGTCTTTTGTGGTTTTAGTGGGGGTCGATTTAGATTAAATATTAAAAATGTTTTGTTTTTGTACCATCTTATGCAAACAATTAATAAGAATCTTCTCATGTTCTCAAGAAATAGTAGACTCAAGTCTCAAAAGTTCTATTATTGGACCTCCCCCTTTCTTCTTTTATTGGGAGGAGAATGGTTTTTTTTTACTGTCCTCTTTTTATAAGCATTGAAGTATTTAGCCATATAGTATTCATTATGACATATTTCAATTGTATGTTCTAGTCGTAGATTCTAGTTTAATACAAATTTTTTACTTTGCTTAAGAAAAAGGATTTTGAGATAGAATTTTTAGTGCTCTAAAATACTTTTATATATATATATATATATATATATATATATATATATATATATATAAATTAATTAAAACTCAAATCTAACTTAAATAAAAATTTAATTAAAAATATATTAAATGTAATGACAAAATATGTCTATCATTTGGTATCTTTTAAAAAAAATGGATTTAAGATGAAGAAGGTGAAAATTAGCCCATGTAATGAGAAATGCACACTGAAATCACTCATTTTATCTTAAATTCTATAAGCTCGTTTTCACATATAAGTTATTTAGGAAGTAACCTATTTTTATAAAATAAGTGTGAAATATTTTTTAAAAGAAGTTATACTATAAATTAATTTATATATAAGTAACTTCATTTTTATAAATAAAGTTACATCATATAAGTTATTTAGGAGGTAACTTACTTTTATAAAGTAAGTGACAAACATTTTTTAAATGAAGTTATACTATAAATTAATATATAAGTGATTTTATTTCTATAATTGAAGTTAGATGCAAAAAAAAATTGTTTTTTTGGTTTGTTAGTATATAAGTGATTTATAAGATTAGTATATGGTTTAGGAAATTATGGCCTAGGGGCATTTAAGTTGTCAAATCACTATGGGATCACATTTGGCATGGACCACACCAACCTTTAATATAGTTAGAATTTTAAATGTCTCTTTCGAGCTACTATGAACTTTTGAACTTAGGTCACCATACATAATGAGGTTCTTTGAAACCAATTTTGTTAATAAGATTTGACTATCCAAAAAATTGTTTTCGAAAAAAAATAAAAATTTAAACTATTATATAATGATTCACTTGTGTAACTCAAATGAAATTCACTTTACAATACATTTATGAAATAGCTCAAGTTTACATAAAAAAATTAAAAAGATAATTTTAAAAAGGACTTTATACATAAATTAGTTTTCAACCATGTGAATTAATATTTGATATATAGAGAAGTTGGTAAATGAATCTATGTTTTTTGTTTTCTTAATCTCAAAATATGAGTTTATCCCAAAAACTCTTTTTTGCTTGCCAAAAACATGAACACGACCACACAAAAAAAATGTGAAATTTTGGGGAAAAAATGTTGAATCTCAACAATAATGGGGTTAGATCTTCGTTAGTTCATATAGAAAATGTAAGTTTATTTTTGTGTTGGAATTGTTGAGCTCACATAATGTGCATGACAACGAACATATGCAAAAAAAGGAAACATTTTCTACCCTAGTTTTGATTTGTCATGATCTCACAAAGCACATGTCAAAAAACACATGCAAATTGAAAAGAGTAACAAACTAGGAACAAAAACAATAAAAATGAATTATCAGTTTGAAAAAAATAAATAAAAGGACAAATTCAAACTTTATACCTTTGAATCTAAAGAAAAGGATCATATCTCGGGTAATGGAAACCTTTTCGATTGAAATAAAAATTTTCCAAACTAAAAACATATTGTTAATGTAATGGAATGATCCACTTAAGTTTGAAACACAAAGCAATAGTAGACCCTAAAAATATTTTATTTCATGTGGTAATGCAGGTTTATGATCTAAATCGACTGTCGAAGCGGGTCTTCAAATGGGCCCTAATACCATGTTCAAAAAAATATGGTATTTCCACATAAGACAAACACCTTAATCAACTGCTCACATAACTAAAAAAATATCATAACACTCGTGTTTTTATGTGGTTAAACCATCTAAGATGGAAATATTCCATGGTCCCAACTCATGTGACCACTTGAGGTATATATGATTACAAAAGAAAAAATGTACATAAGGGTTTCCATAATCAATCTTCAACAAATGACCCTCCATGCTCTTTATATAGAAATTATGGACCAATCAAATGTTAAGGCATGAATAAATAACCATTATTATCAACCCTGGATGCGGGTGACATGACTCAACCGTGAGAAGGTATTCCTTCCCATGCTCATGCTGACAATGCCTTGCATAGCCAGCTCTAATCTGATGTGGAACCTCATCTCCTCAATCATTCACACTGGCACTCGGATGCACCTATTCTTCTGCCATACACTGAATCACATGCAATCACAAGTGAACTGTCCTAACTCGCAGATGTGAGTGTGCCACAAAATCACATAGCATTTGCGCTCGTGCCACAGGTCTTCAAAAGGCATTATTGCTCCTCATTTTGCCATTCCTTTGATGCTTTAGTCGGCCTCCAGAACCTTCTTCGCCTCTCCCTTGGCTATCCTGTTGTTGCTTCAGTTTCCCTACGTGTTCCACCTGCTGTGCGCTCTCCCAAACACACGCCCCCTTACTTTTTCTAACCTGCAGTGTGCTTCTCTATCTGATTCCCAGCTGGCTGTGCACCCCCCTCGACGTCCCCACACGCCCCCCCAGGCTACATGCCTCCTTCTAGAATTCCCCTCTTTATTTGCTTCATCCTGCTACATGCTTTCTAAGGCAGGAACCCTCGCTACGCGCCCCCCTTCTATGCGCCTGCCAATGCGTAATCCCATATTGCGCACCCCCCCCCTCATTGTGCTTCTCTGCTACACGTTATCCTATTGTGCACTTCACTGCTTTGAGCCCGGTAACCCCCCTCTGTTTTTTATCCCCCCCATGGCTCCACGATAGCATCAAAATACTATTAGGGGTAACCAAAGAGGAGCGTTCTCGAGTCGCTATCATCGCGGTCATGACCACCGTTTGGAATCCATTGAGGGCTCCTCTTTTGGAAGCCAGGACAGGGATGCACCTCAATGATTTGAGCGTACTCAGGATGAGATAGATTTAGCTACAAAGAATCAAAGAGGTAGAACAGGCCCCAGAAATTCCACCATTACACATTCTGAGACGCCCAATCCTTGAAAAATTGAGCCTCTCTCGGTTCATGAGCCCACAGAGGAGGATATAGATGTGCGGATCATGGATTTGGACGGATTTTGGATGAGAGTTCTAGATGTTGAGTACCCAGTCACTCCCATCATCTGCGCAGCCGCTCCTAAGCCCCCGCATGTGCCTTCTTCTAAGGAGGAGTCCATTGCATAGGAATATGGATGCCACATCAAGGAGGAGGACCCTCCCATTGAGGATGATGAAGGAACACCATGACTGCGCATTTTCTTGGTTCTTTTTTGTTTTTTGTTATTTCAGCACATACTATAGATCTTTTGTTTTTATATGTGTCACAGAACACTTTGTAAATAATGACTTTCTGATGCTATCAAGGGGTTGGTTTCCTCCTAGGAGGCAGCCCCAAACCTGCGCTATTTTGAAAGCTTCTAAGGCTTGGATTGGTTAAGCATCGCTTACCATTTCAACACAATGCTTATGCAAAGTTTTCTTTTGATCTAATATAGTTTAGCTTAACTAACAAAAAAAAACCATTATTATCAAGGATAACATGAATAGTCGGATCACTATATGTCTAAATTATAACATGATTGTTGAATTATGCAACTAGAAATGCATATTAATGCACAATAAATAAGCACATTTTTACTTAAAGATACATTAAATCAAGTTGATTCTAAGTAACTTCTAAGTGTCTAAATATCCTAGCACTCATATAGCCATCTTTCTTTCTTTTTGTAAATTTTATTATTTTTACATTACTTTAATATTTATGGTTATTCAAATAAATGAGGAAGAGATGATTTTATAAGTATTTCTAAGAATGTATAAAGAAACATTAAAATAGTTTTGTTGTTCATATAATTATTTGTAATCAACTTATAATTAGAAGCATGCACTTTGTAGTCAAATTTTCATTTTTTATTTATTTATAACAATCAAATAATTTTTATTTATACTCTAATAATATTTATAGAAACTATTAGAATACACATAAATGTGAGAGGTATGGATAAAGTGTGTGATGCATTGTTCCTTCATATACTACACATAAATACACCAGTTTATGACCTTTGGTTTCACTTTCTAAGGGGTCTTTTGGACTTCTCATGATTCTTCACATTCTCTTGAGACTTTCAATTTCCTCTCAAGTTAATGATATAAGTTTACAAGCTCCCTAAAGGAATATGTTTCCTCCCTTAATTTTAATGGGTGTATATGAATCCAAGAAGAGAGTTGAAATATAAATGTGGATATAGGCAATGGTTGGATGTGCTCTCTGAATCTCGTGGTTTCTAAGGAATACTGCGAACTAAATGCGGTAGAAGAAGTAGAAGTCTTATAATATTGGTTGGCGTTTAAGACTCAACACCAACTCAGGAACTTGGCTTGAAATAGTTCCTAGAACAATTTAAAATCTAGATACAAGTTGATGTCTTTTGCAAAATGAAAATTCTCTCTAATGATGGTTTAAAGATGAGAAAACATTATTGAAATGGTGGGTTGAATATTATCACAAAATATTTTCTAGTAGAAGAAATAATTCTTTTATCGAGTGGTGGTTTAAGGAGGACCACAACCCAAATGGTGTTCATGTAACTTGAGTTTGTCTCTTGCTACAGCTCTAACTCTAGCTCTGGTTAACTCTAGCCCTAGGTTTTGGAATTTGGATTTGGTTCTTCTTGAGTATTTTCTATTGTAGGGTTCTTATGAATCAAACATTTGTTTGAATGATCAATATTCTTTCTATAATGCTCACAAGGATGAAGATAAAAATATTTATCTTTCATCTGGTGAACTTAGTGATAATGTTGGTAATTAAAAATCTAATGTGGAAATGGAGAAGGTGAAGATGAGATTTCTTGAAGAAACCCAATACTTTGGAATTGGATTTTTTTTGGAATAGTTTGTATTGTGAAAGGTCACTACCTCCTTTTTGTATCCAATACCGGTTTTGTGTTTGTTGTTGATGCCTTCTTCCCAAGGTCTAATCACGGGCTTGGAAAGTGCCCTAATAAAATTTCTTCATCTTCATTGAAAATTGATTTTGAAGTTTATTCTCTAATGTGATCATATGATGGCGGATGGCAAGAATATTTCAAAACTCAAAAAGAGAATTATTATGAACAAGCAATAGTTTAGAATTATCACACTTTTTTTGTAATTCATCTCATTGGAATTGTGTCTCAAGCTAGAGAAATTCAATTTTGTCCTATGAATTTTGTAAATAGGTTAGAACATCAATGAGAGTGGCTTTGTCAATTTTGAATGTATCCTAAAAAATAGAGAGTATTAGACTATGTGATAACTCTCGTACTCCATCAATTTGAGTCATTTAGATGTCAAAGGGTTTTTTGTGATTTCACTCTTCAATAATGATATACAAAATATACACTATGCATGTATATTACCGGACACTCTTGATCTAACAAATTAATAATATGTTAAATACATAATCCTTCCACTTGATCCTTTGCAGAAATTAAATCGCCAATTGCAAACATATATGAAGCAAATCAATCACACATAACAAGATGTTTTACTGGGAAAGCTTAAAGCTAAAAACCACAGCTATCATATAATATGTATATCAATGGAACATGTAACAATCTCATACAAAGATCAGCTCATAGAGCTCTCAGTATAATATACAATCGTCACACACTATCATGCAGAAATTTTCATATCTATGCACCAATTTCTTGCCTCCTCACAGCCTGCCTCCACTGTGCAATCGCTGATGAAGAATATCCTTGAATGAATTCGATCTTGCCTTGCTTTCACTGCGCAATATTCATTGGAATCTCTAATGTCTGTGTAGATGCATTGAATGCATCAATATAGTCACAACTGATAGTCCATCTCACCCTTTCACCTATCTCTCCACTGGGTCTCCATTGGATCTGACAAGCAAGTAGTTAACTATTGTATTTGTTTAGTTGCAAGTACGACACTACTTGTGAATTAAAAATAATTAATTCACTCATTTTTCACTAGTATATATTTAGTTACAACTAGCACAACTGAGTTTAACTCACTTAACTGAGTTAAACTAAATAACAACTCACATAACTACTCTTCCAACTCTGTTACAACTTCGAATCCCGTCGCTTATAACAAAGTCCTCCATGCATGAGTCACCAACCACCCTAGGAATTGCGTAATTCCCTTAGCCCACCGATTGTTCCACATCTATTCATCGAAATCAAGTGCTCTAAGAGAATAAGTTACTATTTATTGTATGATTATTATTAAGGGATAATAATAATCAAACAACTAGTATATCTTGATCCGACATGCAAGTAGTTAATCATTGTATTTGTTTAGTTGCAATTAAGACACTACTTGTAAATTAATTAAATAATTAATTCACTCATTTTTCACTAGTATATCTTTAGTTACAACTAGCACAACTGAGTTTAACTCACTTAACTGAGTTAAACTAAATAACAACTCACATAACTACTCTTCCAACTCTGTTACAACTTGCCACTGTCAGTTATAACGAAGTCCTCCATGCATGAGTCACCAACCACCCTAGGAATTGTGTAATTCCCTCAGCCCACTGATGTTCCACATCTGTTCACTGAAATCAAGTGCTCTAAGAGAATAAGTTACTATTTATTGTCTGATTATTATTAAGGGATAATAATAATCGACATGCATCTATTTTTAGATAAGCGATCTATAAATAGACTTCGCCCAATATTCTAAAAATAGAAATCCATCCAAAGATATAATTTTCTCAGCCATCTAGAATCAGCATCCCGCTAACTTTAGAATATTCTCACCATTCTAAAAATAGACATACACCTAAAAATAGCCTGCGGGCCCCACTTAGTGAAGGTGCTTAATTTTCACTAAGCTCATCATCTTGTTGAATCTCAACACTTCCTCTCAACAAGATAGGGATTATCCTTCACCCTGATCCTGTCTCTATGGTATTCGAATTTTCTCCTAGTGAGCGCCTTTGTCAAAATATCTGCATCCTGATCTTCCGTAGGAATGTATTGAAGCAACATGATCTTCTGCTGCACACAATCTCTAATATGATGATACTAAATATCTATATGCTTAGATCTATCATGAAACGCAGGATTAATCGAGAGTTTAATGCAACTCTGATTATCACAATGAATCACTGTAGGATCTAAATGAGAACCGAACAAACCAACCAGGATCTTCCTCATCCAAATAGCCTCACATGCAGCTTGAAATGCTGCCATGTATTTCGCTTCCGTTGAATTGAGTGCCACAGATCTATGTTTCCTGTTGTACCAAGAAATAGTTGTAGAACCGATACTGAAAACCCCTCCTAATGTGCTCTTTCTATCCGTTGGGCTGCATTCCCAATCTGCATCCGTGAAGCCATGCAAATTCACCTCATCCATCTGTATGTACCATAATCCATACTTAGATGTGCCCCTGAGATATCTCAGGACATGCTCGCCTGCCTTCCAAAAGAGCTTGGTAGGCTTAAACATCGCTTGACTAAGTTGGTTCACCACATAGCATATGTTCGGTCTTGTATTAACTAAATACATGGGCGAACCCACTAACTGACGATAAATAGTGGTATCCACTACCTCTTCCTATGTAGCATCCTCTTTCCTCCAATTTCCTGGAAGAGGAGTATCCATGGGCTTGCAGTCCTCCATGTGAAACTTACCAAGTATCTCCCAAGCATAATTGCCTTGAGACACAAACATTTCACCTTCTTGCTACCATATTTCCAATCCAAGAAAATAATGAAGGAGGCCCAAATCCTTCATCTCAAACTCTTTTGCAAGGTCCTCCTTGCATGAGTGTATCAATTTCTTATCACCCGTTAGTATTGAATCATCAACATAAAGAACAATGATTAAAAGCTTACCCTCCACCACAATTTGGTATAGGTTTGCATCTGCCTCACTCTTGGTGAAGCCAAGTCCAATGAAATAGTTGTCGATCCGTGTGTACCAAGCATGGGGTGCTTTCTTCAGCCCATACAACGATCTTTTGAGTTTGCACACATGTGACTCACTGCTGAAGATGTCAAATCCTTCAGGCTGCTCAATGTACAATTCTTCCTCAACGATCCCATTAAGGAACGTAGTCTTCACATCCATCTGATGAATGTGCCAACCCATCTGCACTAAGAGAGAAATGATGGTCCTTATGGAAGAATACCGTGTGACAGGTGCAAAGGTTTATTCATAATCAATCCCCTCGATCTGTGAGAAGCCCAGGGAAACAAATCTTCCCTTATACTTCTTGACGCACCCATCAACATCTTGCTTTACCTTGTAGATCCATCTTGAACCTACCATTAATTTACCAACCGGCCTTGGAACAATCTCCCAAGCACTGTTTCTGACAATGGAGTCATACTTATCCACCATGGCATTTACCCATGTGGGCTCCTACACTGCTTCCTCAAAGGAAGATGGCTCTGTCATGATACACTTGCTCATAAGAGCCATGTATCAAGTATATCGGTCAGGTGACTATCTCTGTCGCTGTGAAGTAGGGACTCCTACATTTTGTGCCGCATCAAACTTCAGCCTCTCAGCTTCTATGGTACGCCTTCTACCAATTCTGATGTTTGGCTCTGTGTGAGTGGACTCATCCACTCCATGATCCTCCTCCTGTGGTTGATCCACATCTTGAGGCTCATCTTTGGGAACCAGAAGGTCCTCCTCTGCATGCAAGTGTAGCTCCCTCTCAAGCGACAACTTCATGGCCTTCTCCTCATTGAATTTTATATCCTGTCGCACCACATTCATCCGACTATTTGGAAAATACACACGATAATTATGGGGTGTTTCTGTGTACCCCACAAATATCCCAACCTCTGCAGTCGGCTCCAGCTTCTTCCTGGCTTCCTTGGTCACGTGAAGGTAAACAGATGATCCAAAAATCTTTAAATGATAAATATCTGACTTCTTACTAGTAAAAGCTTCTTCAGGTGTACTCATTCCAAGTACTCTATGAGGGCAACGGTTTTGCACATAAACTGCAGTGTTGCATGCTTCCGCCCACAAGTGCATTGGTAGGCCCTGGTCATGCAGCATAACGCGTGCAACACCCACGATCGTTCTATTCTTTTTCTCCACGAACCCATTCTGTTGTGGGTTATGAGGCACTATGAGTTCTCTTTGAATTCATTCTTTGCTATAGAAGTCTTTGAATTTGTTCGAGATATATTCACCACCATTATCGCTCTGCAAAGCTTTCACTTGCTTCTCTATCTCTATATGCATTTGGAGATCTTTCTCCTCCAAGTCACTAAACAACTCCTTGTCTCCCATCATGTGGAAAGAAGCACCACTATCAAGATATCACACCGATCCCATTGCGCTTGAAACCAAGCATGCGATCAAAGAAAAATCAAGTTCAAATTGCGAGGCAAGGGCCTCACCAACAGTAGCTCCAGCAACCTTCTTTTTCTTCTTTTTCTTTGGGCAGTTAGTGGTGAGATGCCCATTTTTGTGACAGTGAAAACACTTAACCTTGGACAAATACAACTTCTTTTCTTTAGCCTCTGATTTTGGATGGGATTTCTTCCCCTTCCCTTTCCTTGCTTTGGAAACCAAAGCACAATTTTCATCATCGTCATGTTTTGATGAAGATTCATCCCTGGTACTTCGCCTTATCTCCTCCTGCACTAGATCCGACCAAAGTCTCTCCCAATCCGACAGTTTCTCCCGCCCATTGAGAGAGTCTTGATAACTGTTCCAACTCTTCGGAAGTCCAAGGAGAGCCAAGCTCACCAATTCATCGTCAACAACTATAATTCCCACACTCCCCAGCTCATCCCTACATTGTACAAACTTCGTGAGATACTTTGGAATACTATCTCCCTTATCCATTTTGATTTTTCTAAGTTTATCTTTCAGCGCCAACTTGCTATGGTCGTTGTTCCTTTGGAAAATATCTGTCAAAGCCTTCCACATTGCAAATGGAGTGGCTTTCCCGTGAAGGCTTGACACAATATGTTCTTTCACACCATCCAACATAATTCTTCTTGTCTTTGCCACTTTCTTTTTCCAGGCTTTAAGTAATGCAACATTTGTCGAAGTGGGCTTAGGAACACTGCTATCAATGAAATCCTTCAGATCATTATCTTCAATCACTACCTCCATCTTGTCCTTCCAGGCTATGTAGTTAGAGCTTCCCTCAAGTGCATACTCCAAACGCAACCCATTTAAAGCCATTTCAATGTTTACTCAACTGTCGCACCAAGAAATTCCTGCAGCAAATTCGAATTGTCCACTGGCATAAAACTTAGCATCGCTTCAATATTGTAATCTCTAGTGATCAACAGTGCTCTGATACCATGTGTAAATTATAAAATATGCATGTATATTACTGGACTCTCCTAATCTAACAAATTAATCTTATGTTAAATACAGAATCATTCCACTTAATTCTTTGCAGAAATTAAATCTCCAATTTCAAACATATATGAAGCAAATAAATCACACATAACAAGATGTTTTACCAGAAAATCTTAAAGATAAAACCCCAACTATCATATATTATGTATATCAATGGAACATGTAACAATCTCATACAAAGCTCAGCTCATAGAGCTCTCAGTATAATATACAATCATCTAACACTGTCATGTAGAAATTTGCATATCTATGTAGCAATTTCTTGCCTCCTGACAGCTTGCCTCCACTGCGCAATTTGTGCTAAAGAAGATCCCTGAATGAATTCGATCTTGCCTTGCTTGCATTGTGCAATCCTCATTGGCATATCCAATGTCTGTGTAGATACATTGAATGCATCACTATAGTCACAACTGATAGTCCATCTCACCCTTTCACCTATCTCTCCACTGGGTCTCCACTGGATCTGACATGCAAGTAGTTAATTGTTGTATTTGTTCATTTTCAAGTAAGACACTACTTGTGAATTAATTAAATAATTAATTCACTCATATTTCACTAGTGTATCTTTAGTTACAACTATCACAACTGAGTTTAACTCACTTAATTGAGTTAAACTAAAGAACAACTCACATAAATACTCTTCCAACTCCGTTACAACTTTCCAGTGTCAATTATAACGAAGTCCTCCATGCATGAGTCACCAACCACCCTAGGAATTGCGTAATTCCTTCAGCCCACTGATGTGCCACATCTATTCACTTAAATCAAGTGCTCCAAGAGAATAAGTTACTATTTATTGTCTGATTATTATTAAGGGCTAATAATAATCGACATGCATCTATTTTTAGATTAGCGATCTATAAATATAAATTCATCCAAATATAGAATTTTCTCAACCATCTAGAATCAGCATCCTGCTAACTTTAGAATATGCTCACCATTCTAAAAATAGACATACACCTAAAAATAGCCTGCGGGCCCCACTTAGTGAAGGTGCTTAATTTTCACTAAGCTCATCATCTTGTTGAATCTCAACAAATGAGACTTGGTAATTGGAAAATTAAATGGGAGAAAAAAAACAACTTAGGCTCTCAACGGATTAGGAAGAGGAGATGAATATAGATATTGAAGACTTCCATGGATAACAATTAAGCTATTGGTGTTCACCCTCTCCCCTCACTGCCCCCCCCCCCCCCTCTCTTTTTTTAACAAATATCATCCTATTGCTAAATTGATAAGGCTTGAATTACAAGGAATGGAGAGAAATTATTATTTTCAAGCATAAAAAAATTCACGAGACTTATTTAACAAAGGAGAAAATATCCTAGTGCTTCCAATGCCCAATAGTTACCTTGCATTTTCAAATATAATTCATTTCCTACATGAATAAAGATAGCTAAGTGATTATACATTTCGTCACCAAGTCCAATTTTTTTTAAGAATAAAATTATCTAGGCTTACTAAGTATTGTACAAATAATGATCCAAGTCATACCATTGAATCATACAATGCAAAATATATAGCACTTTCCTCCCTATTGGTAGCATATTCAAAAGTGTGGTTTATTGTGTGAAGCAGTGATAATGGGTTTTTTGTGAGGTATTTCTTAAGACAATTGTGGCTTTCAACAAAAAATTTAGTTTTTTAGCCTAATAAAATCATCTTAGCAATGATTATCATATCCATTGTTGTGGTATCATGGCTAGAGACAAATGAAGAAGTATCAAGAAGGCCACCTCCATTACTGCATTTGAATTGTTTGCATTTAACTAGGATTGAACACTCTCTCTTGGTACTTCTCAAGGGTTTCTACTTATTTACTCCTTGAATGATAATTTTTTGCACAAATAGATGTTATATCCATGTCCGCTAATAGGTTTATGTGTCCAGGGAAGTTGTAGTGGACCAAAATGCAACTTAAAAAACAACTCTAGGACAAATGATGTAGTATAATGGGGGCTAGAGATATTTGGTTTTGACATCACGTAGGCTAGCATTAAATTACCTCTCATTTACATATTTAAGTTGCTCTTAATGGCTACCCTTTATGGTAAATATACCTTCGTGCTTAGACTTAGGGCTTGCGAGTCGGTTTTGAAATGAGGAAAGAACCCATGAGTGGAGGTGCAACAGTCAAAGCTCCCACTTGAATATATACATGGAGGGAATGAATTTTTTTCCATGGTAAATATGTGGATGGGGAGATGAATACCAAAGAAATCAGGAGTTAAAGGAACATCTCGTTCCACTAAGGATACATGAGCTCAATTAGTACAAGATATTCTTCCACTTCTAATCGCACAATATCTTCGATATCCACATAGTTACCCTCCAACCAGATTGTATAAAGGAGATGATGTAGGCATGTGGAGAGATTTTTTAGGAGGCCTTTAGCAAGCACGTTGAATTATTGGAGTAGTACATCTATTATAGGGGGCCAACGATGGAGTTGAGGGGGTAAATTACAAACTGGGGTCTGTCAATTCCTTCTTACCAAGACTATGGCACTAGTCAATTGAGTTGACGTTAATGAACATAGTAAATTTTGCATGGGAAAAATGAATTAAGTGGGAATTTAATGTAAGGATGGATCCTTGTGAGAGTTGGAGTAAAGATATGAAAGGGTTTCTTTGAAATCCATGTGAGCTCCAAAAAGGAGAGAATGTAGCCACACCAAACTTCACTCTCTGGCTTATGGGACTCATCTTAAATAAGTACACATCGTAAATAATAAAAACAAATAATAGACATAGTGATAACAAAAATTGGGCATGGGGCTAAAAAGAGTTTGAAGGCTCCACCTTGATGGGTTCCTTTCCATGTGAAGGGGAAGATACCCAAATTTGGTGGGATGCTGAGAATGTCCTCAATTCTCTCTTCATTTGACTATTCAATGTCTTCATATACAACTGAAGTTCATCTAGCATTAAAAGGATATCCTCCTTAGCTTCATTATGATCTAGCATAACTCAAGCTAGTAGTGCTTTCATATACCAATATAGATTGAAAATATGCATGTATTGGTTATGTCCACCTCTTGTATTACCTATGTAGAGATCCAATTGGTAAGAAGCCACACTCCCTAATGATATCTCTTTATGACTTGTCAAGTTCAACATGTATATGCCACCACATGAGCTCATAGTGGTGTCCTACCAAGGAATCCACTTGTTGATGAGCATGATTTCCCCCTTCGCTATGATAATATGCCACCCCCTATGATAATGAGTGCATTGTCTTGGCATGGAAAAATTCCTAGTCCCATAGAATTTATAACTATGGTATCCAAGCAAGGATGATTCTACAGTTGGAAAGGATGGACCTCAATACAACTCTAAGAAGATGGTGAGCCAAAGAAGACACCACATAGATGGAACACGATAGATAAAGGATGATAGGAAACATGTGAGAAAGGTTAGAGACTAACATCTTGAAAGCCAACATGCGTTGAATATAGTCCAACAACAATAGGGAAAAGCACACACTCTGCGAAAAGCTCCTAGAATAAACTCCAAGATAGCCATTTCATGTAGCTTTGATGAGAATGGAAAGATTGAGACCATGCTAACTAATGAGTGCATAGCCATTAATGGCACATGTTGGGATGAAGCGACTATTATCTGCAAGTTACAACAACATCCTAAACTTCTTAACCACCCTTTCAAGTCAGTATAATCAAGTGTGGGGGGATAGACTAAGACAATGTGTGCAATTGGTTCTAAACAACAAAACAAAGTAGCATTATAATCAAGATCTTCAATCCAATCTTCCTTATCACATCACCATAAATTCTAGACTAGTAACACATCAAGGTGAAGTAATAACATATAAAGTATTGTGCTTTGGATTAATTACCATATTTACCATATTTAATCTTTAAAAAGAACATGATGCCACGTCCTCACCTATACATTCTTGATGAGACGACAGTCATGTACCCTCCCTCCTAATACCTCTTATATCACCCCATCCAAGTAAGGAAAACCTACCATTAATAACTCTAAACCATTAATTGTAAATTATCCTAGCACCTTGTGCAAAAAGTGAACATGACCTTTACCATGCATGATCCAATTTCAAGGCCAACTAACATATTTTAATACTTTATTACCGATCAGCGTTCACATTACCACAATTGTATTCGGTAGATTTTAATCAATTCATTAATTTTTTAGTTTTGTAAGAGAGTTTCAAATACGAAACTCATGACGACCACTTAATACAAAGTCCCTCCCTCACTGAAATGGGTTATATACATATTACATATATCCTCACGTCATATATTTTAGAATATATACACAAATGAATAACGTATAGCTTATATAAATGATGAAAAAGATATTTTGATATATATGTGCCTTAAATGTCTTTTAAGGCATTATCCAATTCTTTACGTTTGGGATTTAGAGTAACGTTTCCAAAAAAAATTCCCTTCCGAATATTCCTTTTTCTAAACCCTGAAAAGTTCATTTCTTTATCTTATGCCAAAACAAAAGCCAAAGTTGGGCAACTTTATCTTTTGATTAAACTATTTTACACGCAAAAAGAGAAGCAGCAAGGGCACACATTTTAAGAAAGCAAAAGTGAAAAAATGATAATTTAAAGGAAAAAGAAGTGTGAAAGCCTAATGGTCAAACCGAAAGTGTGTTTAGAAAGTCAACCGATATTGAGTGAACTCTCTATTTTCATCAATGGGGTCGTGGTTGTGTTCATCTATGTCACAACCATATTTTGATGAAAAAATGTTTCGTTGTATTATAATTAAATAGAAATTTGTGTATTATGATTCTTTTTAAAATTTATTTATTTATAATAATATGTCATTTTTATATTTATATAAATAATTTTATTAAAAATGTCGTGTCTAAAAGACACTTAGAGTTGTTTTAATGTTTTGCCATGTAACTATTTTGATTGGGTTAGATTATATAAAAATAAAAAGATTAAAATAAAATAAAAGTAAAGTTAATAATTAAAATAAAATTGAGGTAAACTAGTCAATTTTCTTTTTTGAGTTCTGGGTTTTGATAACTTATGGTATTTTTCTCTAATATATACTATTTAAAAACTTAAAATTCTAATGAAAAGAGAAAGATTTGGTTGGAGATTTGAGTGATATTTATCTCCACTTTATCTCCCAAATTTTGTTTACTTGGTACTAGATTCAAACTCAATTCATGGATTTTTCATAAAACTCCAAGCTCAGACCATGTTGCATATCACCAATAATCTCAACAAATCCAATGATTTCTTTAAGCTAAAAGCCTAACCTCCACCCCCTTTGTCACATAGCACTGATAGATTCAACAAATTTCACTCAATTATCAACCCAGAGACAAACAACAAGGCAATCTAAGAGGTAATGAACATCTCAAAGACCCAAAAACTCTTCCCACCATTGTTTTCCAATGTAAACTATCTCCAACTTCAGAGGTTGCAAAGCTTCTCCAACTAAGAATTCCTCAAGTGAAACTCTAATTCTCAAACTTCGAAAATGAATATACTATGTATCATTTCTCTCATATTGATATATTAGTGATAACACTGGGAAATAGGTAATATGTTGACTTATTTTTAATTAAATTTTGAGTTGTTCTCTTAGAATATTGTCTAAGATATTATAATTCAAGAAGAAGTCATTACTCATAAAAGATTTATTTAATTTTGTGTTTAGACACTAATTTAATTGTGATATCCTTTGATTCCTGCAATTTTAACAATAACTAAAATTGTTTAAAGAATATACTAAAAAAAAGTTTAAAATGTAGAAAAGTTAAAATACTATTTTAAATTCCATTACTACACAACTATATATGGAATTTTGTTCCACATTTTAAATCAATAACGCATTTTAAATAATTCAAAAAAAAAATTGTTTTTAAATATATAAATATATATTTTAAAGGAAATTTTATAAATTATTTTAAATATAAAATGGAGAACAATTTATGTACATATATAATAATAGTTTTAATAAAAAATAATAATTAAATTAGATTAGTTTTTTTTAATTCTAAATCTACCAAGCACAGGAGCAATCAAATCTCTTTTTACTTTAAAAGATATTTACATAAGATTTGATTCTCTTGACATTTGGTAGATCCAAAATTGAAATGAATTTAAACTACTATTATCAAAATAATAATAAATGAATAAATAAAATAATTACTTTTTAATTAATATGTTGTTTATGAATAATAATATAACTTTTTTGATATACTATAATGCAATGTTTCATAAATTATAAATATTTATTTGACTAAATGGTAAAGTCCAAGAGCATTTATTTTATTAAATTATCCTGTTAAATTGTATGGACACTATTTGCCATCAAATTATAAACACAAACATTAACATCAAATTATAAACACAAACGTTAATATCAAATTATAAGCACAAATTATTTATAAAAAGTAAAAACATGTTATTAAAAATATTTAAATTTTAGTGTATATCAATGATGCTCAATTATAAACACAAACATTAACATCAAATTATAAACACAAACATTAACATCAAATTATAAGCACAAATTATTTATAACATGTAAAAGCATGTTATTAAAAATATTTAAATTTTAGTGTATATAAGTGATGCTCCACTTTCATTAGTTTAATGAATTTTTAAATAATATAGAATAAAATTAATTGAAATGATATTTTTTTTTTAATAGTAGCAAAAATTATCAAAATTTAGTTTTTTATATTAGTAAAAATTAGCAACAGGATAACTTTTTGTTGTTATTAGCTAATGTAGATTGATTCATCACTATTATTAAAGGAAAATCACACCATTTCAAATGTTTTGCTAGTTTTTAAGGGGACAAACTTTCACTCTTGCTAGATGCTTTTGGGCCTTGGGTTGTTAGCTAGTTTCCTTACTTTTGAGAAAGACGAGCTCTTAGCCAAACAAAAACAATTTTAGAGAAAATTAAATGAAATGAAATTATAACCAACCTGGATCCATCTTAACTCTGGATCTACCAAGAGCGAGAGGGATCAAAGAGATTTGATCCCTCTCCAGGCTTGGTAGATTTGGAGTTAAGATGGATCTAGATTGGTTTAATTTTTCCCTTTAGATAGGCTATATTCCACATGAATACCATGGGTTCTCATACCATGAGAAAAACCATGTGTTGTTAAAACCTACATCCAAAATCATGAATGGAAAATTGACTATTTAGCCTCTATATTATTTTAAGTATTATTCTATTTTATATATATATATATATATATATATATATATATATATATATATATATATATATATATATATATATATATATATATATAAGAATGTCAAGTTCCACTAGCACAACTAGTTGAGGATGGGCGTTATTAGCAAGGTGACCTAGGATCAAACCTCACGGAGGATTTTGCGCCACGTGTTAGGGGGAGGAGACATGCTAAAATCCAATCATCTTAGAGTTGGTGTGACCCAGGTCGGGTGCTATCCTTGAGTAACTTTGAAGGCTTAGATGTCCTTGGGTCGTGGTTTCTCAAGCTACAGGTCAAGCTTGGAGGAACACAAACAACTTATAAATAAAACAAAAAAATTCTTATATAAGAATACCATGGGTTGTCAAAACTTAGATCCAAGAAACTGTGAATGATAAATTGACTATTTTACCTCTATTTTATTTTAATTATTGATTTTAACTTTTATTTTAGTTTATTTTTTTAATTTTGTTTTATTTTTATTTTTGTTATGTAATTTGACCAAGTCATAATGTTTACAAGACATGACATTACAACATCTCTATGATTGGGGATGAGAGCGCCTCTAGGCCCAAAAATATAAAATTATCTTATTTAATTTTTATTTATAATAAAAATAAATTTAGAAAGTATTTAATTTTAAATTTATTAAACATTGAATTGAATCAAAAAGTTTAAGAAATGAATGTTTTATTATTTAATTTATATTACACACACACACACATATATATATGTTTGTTTGCTAAGTTGTGTGAGCCTTGAGATGACTGAACACTAAATCTTTGGTTTGAGAAACCACAACCCAGGGACATGTAAGCTGTAATATTATTTTTTTCTTGATATGGTCAAGTGGATGAAATTTTCCCACGATATTTACTGTGGTATTTGCCCATGAAATTGGCCCCTGGTATACACCTTCATTTCTTAGGAAAAATAATAAAATAATGGCATATAGAAAGTTCATTGAGCTTATAAAAAGGGAGAGTAGCTACTCCTTTGGATTAACTTGAGTTATCTATCTTATTATGTTTTGTTGAGAACTTGGCAAGGCCAGTTCTAATCTGATCCTGTGATGAAAACCCCCGTGGAGTCCTTTTCTTGGTGGATTCATCCAGGGTTCACACTTATGCTTTAGTATCTATAGTTCCTTATTCGATTAGAAGCCACATGGCAAGGGCTTCAGTTGGCATGCATCTTGTTTTCTATTATTAATATAAATATTGGGCTGCAACATTTCCAGATCTTGTTTGTGTACTTGTTTCTTGTTGAAAGCTATTTTTATTTAGAACACTAAAATGTGCTAGATTTATTGAAACTTTTATCGTTTCAAATATTACAGTGGTATCAGAGTTGTGCACCCTACCAGCTTGAGGGTTTTATGCATGAAACTTCGGTGGGGATTTTTTCTCACCCTAGCTTGCATCCCCATCTTCAATGGTATATAATATCACCTTAGTTGGTTTATTTTTGAAATTCTTCTGCTACCAATTCAAGGAACAGATCTAGATTTATATTGGGGAAAAAGGGTTCATTTAATATATATATATATATATATATATATATATATATATATATATATATATATATATATATATATATATATATATATATATATATATATATATATATATATATATATTTCTTGGGTTTTCTGCGTTGATTGTTCTCCAGGGTTTAAAGGCACTGGTTCTTTGGTTTATTTGGGTTATGAAAGCTATCACATTGAGCGTTGGGCAGTGGAACGAGAGATCTGGATGGATAAAATATCTCCTTCAGGTAGGACGTTGACCCATTTCATAAGTAGATCTCGATATCTTAAGTGGGGATCGTGATTAATAATTAAAGAGCCCATGAGAAGTTGGAAGGTCGTGAGGCCAAATTCATTAGCAACTAGACCATACGATGGTATTGTAGGCCGAGGAGCAGTAGCCACAACATTGTGAAGGTCGAGAGTGCCTGTGAGGGTTCATCACATCAGGTCATGACCATTGTAGAACCGCACCCACATTTAGGGATCACTACTCTCTAAAGTCATCAATTTCGCAAGGAGATTGAAGGCTCATAGATCATAGCGCCAAGGAGAGTCTGGGATCTTACATATGCGGAAGATGTGCTCGACTGACTGGATGTTGACCGCACGTTGATAAGCCACTGCCTCTACTACCCTCATTGTAGCAAGGTAGTGTTAATTTCAATTGAGTAAAAACAGGAAATTCTGAATGTGAAGGATTTGGGGTGACTCTGGTAGGACCTGAGCAAAATGATAATTGTGGACAACATCACATGCCTCGTCATCTACAATGGCCAATCAAAATGCAGAGAGTTGATTGGAATCTGGATTAGGGGGGGGGGGATTTTCTCAAAATTAAAAGTGCTCATAATTGCACCAAACCAAAACGACAGCGGCTGGCAAGTCGCCAGGAATCCAACACAACTTGTTTCATCAAAAACTAAGTTCGGATGAAGAAGTTATAGTATGTTGATCATCGTTCAAAACAAACAATTTTTTTTTTTAAATGCAGAAGAGGTACACCCTGATGATATGGTAGCCCAGTCATCATGAAATGAATCTTCTTCAATTTTTTCCCAATGGGACTATGACAAGTGTCACTACAGGATTCACCAGTTTAGGTTTGAGAAGGTGAAACTTGTCCAATGTCCTCCAAGATTGAAGTTGGGTTGATGATGATTTTTATGAGTTAGAAATTATTATTTTTGTATTAAGGTTATATATATATATATATATATATATATATATATATATATAAAATTTTAATCCAAACTTATATTATTAAATTTATGCATATAACATTTAACCCAAAGTCCAAAGGTTTGTTTAACGGTGGAATAATACATATATTCAAATTTTTATATATGGTATAAACTTAAGGTTCAGAGTGCATTTATTTTATATGGAAAATTTTTTAACGTTGGCCAAAAACCTGTATAGAGGGGCGAGGTCGGGGCTCGACCCCATGACCTTCCCCACTCCACTCTCCACCTCTTACCAATGAGCCACCACCCTATTCCTTATAAAGTAGGGGCGCGAAACTATATTTGAATTGTAATATAGATCCGACGGTGGGAAGGAGGGGGCTAGCCCCACGGTCCAGCCCTCCTCCCATAAGACCAACCTCTAAAAACTGTGGCGGAGGTTTTGGATAACTATGCGCTAATTTGCCTTTAATCCATGCTTATCATTTAATTAAACTCAGTGCTTAATCTGGCAGATATTTTGGTAGGGCCCCCAAATTTAGTGGAACCTCCAGATGAGAGCTATCTAGAGTCTCTTTAGTTTTAGAGGCAGTTTACTAGGAAAAATTGAATGAGGCCTATCTTGAGCAATTTTTGACCAATTTTGGCTCAGGAAGAGTCATTCATAGCAGATTGGCATACTCTAAATCCATTGGAACAGTTGCAGAGATAGAGGAGAAATTTTACGGGTGGTTTTGGCACTTTGAAGAAAAATAAAGCCTAGGGCCACTAGGAGGGAAGGCCATGCCCAAATCAACTGAAGACCAATATTGGCTCAATAAGAGTCATTTTTAGATGTATTTGATGTTATGAACACATTCCTACAGTTTTCAGAGGTGTTGGAGCACTTCTGAAAGTGTTTTTGTCACTTTGGATATTAAACAAGCCCATGGTCACTAGGATGGGAGGTCAAGCCTAGATTAGCCGGAAACCAAATTCAGAGATTGAATAGTCATTTTAGGGGTTTTTGGGTGTTATAAAGCCAATGGAATAGGTTGAAAATCCATTGGATCACTACAGGTGCTTGTAATCATACATTTGACTCTTAATCCCAAGAGGGCCTAGCTAGTTGAAGTACGTCCATGGAGATGTAGCCCAGGAGGGGTGAACTTTGTTATCATCCATGGTATTATGTGATTGTTGTGTGTTATTTATCAGCATTTAATTTGTTGTACATGAGTTTTTAATAGCTAATTAACTCATAATATGATCATCAAAGACACATAAACCCCTTCACAAATGGTTAATTTGAGACGATCCTAATCACACATTTTTAATACTGATGAGGGAGCTAGCATAGAAATAACTAGTTTGACCATATTCAGATCAAGAGTAATTTAAATTTGACACGCAACTAGTAAAGGGGAAAATAGAAGGCTGAGGGGCCTCTTTTGACCCCTCGAAGGTTTCCAAGCAGCGAGAATCCATCCACGAGAAAGGGTCGAGATATCGAAGATCAACTGATTTCGCCATTGTGTTTGTGTTTTTATACAGGCGTTCACCTACGACCATATCTGCCACATCGCTCAACCGAGGTCGAGGTGTATCCTTTATTGAATCAGGTAAATTATTTCATCGACAGTGAAGAGATTTGTGCATAAAATTCAAGGTCGCACACTATCCACTGATAGCTGGAAAGGGCGAGATTCTTGAGCCCACAAAATCTTGATCGATATATGGCAATCAAAATCTTCACGTAACAGGATCAACGAAGTAAATAATCTCCTTTCCATCTAGCCATATTTTTTGTTCACAAAGTCTTAGTGTGTAAATGGGATGTATTTGGAGCATGAAAGTCGATCGTAGGGGTTTACTACCACCCTGTTCATAATTCAATGGATCGATCCTTCAGCTGAAGTGTCAGGTTAGAAGACGAGATCCACAAGTTCAGAAGCAAGGTCGAATGAGATCCTTGGGCGTGAATGCAGAGATTGGGCTTCCCCTTAGTCTCTGTCGCATTTCCACCAAAGTGTTGAAGGTGACCACTGTTGTTATAGTTGAAGTGATCTACAATGTTGATCCATCTGAACGCAGATCGACCTAGATGCAACATACCATTCAAAGCCCTGAAATTATATCCGCCATTTCATATTCATTGATCTGTTTCATTAATGATCAACGCTAAGCCAACGTTATAGTCTGAAGCTCATGATTTGACCCATCAATGCGTCAGTCAAACTATTGTAACCGATTTCGAGCCAGATTATAATAAACTCTTCCTTTTAAAGGGTGGCGTATGATTTGAGTGTTTAAGTGGAACTCATATAATATTTGCATATCTATTCATAATGGACATCGTAAGATTATGGGTCCCATTGGTGGATGAATTCTAGTTATTTAAATGGATTTTATGGATTTTATATGGAGTTTATTTGAGTGACACTGTCTTTATTTCCAGCAGTGGTAATATTTCCTCATTAGAGTACATTGCAAGGGAATTTTTTTTGTATTAACTAATTTTGCATTGGGTTCTCCTCTATTTGAAGGTGTTCAATTCCCTTATAGAATCTAAATATTTATCATTTTCTCTCTACTCAAAGGAGGTAAATCAGTTTTGTTGAACAAGTCGAGGATATTTCTTTTGTATTAATTATTGTCACATTGGGTTCTCTAATATTCGAAGGTGTTCATTTCCCTTATAGAAGATAAATATTTATCATTTTCCCTCTGCTAAAAGGAGGTAAATCAGTTTTATTGAAGAAGACGAGGAAAGAGAAGAAAGAGTAAGTATTGAGATCCATTGATGACAAACCACAATGCCATCATTTTAATTTTTGAAATGCCACATGAATTGGCATAATTATACATTAGTCGATTCTATGGGCTATAATACTTCTATGGATCACAGATTGCAACAACATACAGATTAGAAGCAAGATAAGTACAAAAGTCCTTTCTCTTGAAAGTTCCATGCCATCCTTTAGAATTTAAAAGATATCTAGAAGGAAGATGTAAAAAGAAAGTGTCTCTTTGAATTTGGATCCAAATTGTAGGGTAAAAATTCAAAAGATGTCCTTCTACGGTTAGACACATTATATATTGCTCTGAGCCTGATAGAGAAATCATAATGGAAAGGGTCAAGTTGGTACTTGAAACCATCCAGGCTTGCTTTTATACAACCTAGATTCTTGGAGCATTCTTGTGAGAAGGTTAGACTCACAAGCACCTCTTGTCTCAGTAAAACCATAGCCTTAACAACACCACTATTGCCCTACAACAACGAAATCATGAGGAGAATATTTTTGGTAATGGTAGAAGAAATCCAAGGGTTGGAAAACACCGCCTTTCTTACTTTTTTTCAGAGGCGCAAAATTTTGGAACAAATGGAGAAATTTAGATTTGTTATACTTATGTTGGATCTAGAGTGCGATGACTTATTCATTGAGATGCTCCAATAATTCTACACCAAAATTACAATATATCATCCAAACTTCATCAAAATAGACATTCAAAATATCATGTCTCCGATATTAGGAGAATATAATGCCATCTACAAACAATTGAGATCCAAATTGTTCACCATTTGGAGGAAGGAGATAATTGTATCACCTGTTGCTTATGAACTAGATGAGTGGTTGGTAAAAAAAAACATCAAACTACTTAGAAAGAAGTTAACCAAGGAGGAACTAACAAATATTTGTGGAGACAACAAGAATGAACTTAGGAGGAAAGGCTTATGCTTTGTATGCAAGGGATTTTCGGAACTTGACCATTCATGTCTAGGTGATAAGGAAGCGAAAAAGGAAGAATAGTTAGAGACTTATTTAGATCATAGGGATTCTTCCATAGTTGGGTTCATCAGTTTTTAGGAAATAACCTATGAAGGATCCAAGCAGCTAGGTATAGATGATGAGCAAAAACACCATGCTTTTCAGAGAAACTTGCAGGACAAGTAGAAGATAATCAGTCAACTTGACAAAGTACATGACGAAAGGAAGGAGGTAATTCCTCCTGATGATGTGGTAAATGAGTCTATGTATATCTCGAAGAACATCCATAAAGAGTATGGGCAATCAGATGTACATAATAGTCCACCAGTACATCCATGTTTGAAAACCAGAGAGGGTGGACAACTTATCCTTCCATGTGGAGAAGGCTGAGAAGAAGACATTCAAGGAGAATAAAATTAGGATTCAGTATTAATAAACTGATATGATGAGTATGTTCATGCAGGCCAGCATGAAAAATATAGTATGCAGGATGAGCCATTTATCGAGGGTCATTCAAAGGGTTCAAGTTGGAGCAGTGGTCATGGGGCATCCAGTGTAGACAAATACAATGACATTCAACAAAGCACTATAATTTCTAGTAGAAGAATTTCGAGAAAGGATCTTGCATTTCAAGATAGATATTATGTTTTTGAAGTAGAGAGCCTAGATAGTCTGAGTGTTGGGTGTGGAGCCTAATTATCTTCTTTATTTCGTATCACAGCATTGTACCCTTGTTCTTAACGGGGTGGCAATGCCGCCCATAATTGTAATATTCTTGGGGGGTCCAAGGGGGGCGCCTGCGCGTTTATGGAGCCCCCCCCCCTAGTGGGGGGGTTTTTGGGGAAGCCCATGAAGCTAAAAACATATGTAAAATTTCCTTGTAAAATTATAGTAATTTCTAGTCAATCTGGTTCATTCATTAGGCGGATGATCTGACGGTAGAAGTTATGCTTGATTTAGGGTTTTTTTCCCTAGAAGGCAACCCCTCGTTTTGTATGAGGAAATTGTATTATGGTTGTGTATTCTTAGAGCGAGAAACTGATAGAGAGACTGTGAGAGTGAACAGAGGATATTACAACAGATCTGTTGTAGGTTATGTCTCTTCATTTTGCTGGATAATAGAAAGGAAGGATTGGCTGTTCGGGGTGGACGTAGTCCAAAATGGGTGAACCACGTATATCTGTGTCTCTCTGGTTTTATGTGTTTTCCGTGTTTGTGTTATCCGCATATTTTTATGTGTTGTTGCTCTGTAATATATAATTTTCTAACAATGAGAAACTGCCTTTTAGGAGAACAAAAAAATTGAGGAGCTCATAGGGTTATGTGCTGAATCACTGACCAAGTTGTCTAGTGTTGAGGAATCACTAGAGTCCCTCACAAGGAAGCAAGAGGAGTACAATTGGGAGATCCATAGAAGCCCTCTACAAGAGTACATAGACAAGGTTTGCAACACTAACAACCCACCTTTCTACGTTGGGAAGAGTAGGGAAGATTTCTCCAAATGCATCATGTTGGGTGATCGAGTGGAGCAACATGAGTTTCACATCAAGTAGCATCAACATAGTAGATTTTCGATTATTCATCATTCCCAAGGCATGGATTGGCGAGAAATTATGAGTTGGAACTCTATTGATGGGTTGATTCCTAGGAGGATACTCTCAGCCAAGGGCATATTACATCTTGGGCCCTTTGGCATGAGCAATGATGGAGGGATGAGATGGTACCATAACCCATAGGTCCCAGGACTTAGGTGGCATTTGGATCCAGGAGAATCCATTGGGTGAAGGATTGGTCGGAAATTTTTTTGGGATCCGGGTATTGAAGGATCCATTCAGGATTGTGTTAGTGTGTTTGGTGCACGTATGTACGAAATCACACCAACTTAAGGGGTGTGGTTTTCCCTCTTAAGTTATTGGTCAAATGCAGAAAATAGATGGAGTCAAGCAAGTTAGTGGAACATGATAAAACATAAACATATTAGATAGAGAAATAGAATGCATATTCAAACATAAAAATTAAACTAAAACTAAAAAAAATAACACAAAAGCTCTAAATAGAGTCCAACAACTTCAATAATCCAAATGGCAACGATTGTGCCCCCTCTTATTGAGTGCTGGTAGGAAATGAGAATGAAATTTTAACCCACTTGCCAAGGGGCCTTAAAACTAGGGGTTCTAAGTCCTGATGCAAGGATGTCTTTACTTTAGAGCTGCCTTGGCGCAAAGTCTCCCTCTCTCAACTATGGTGGACTGGAGTTTTTGGATGGCCAACAAATGAGTCCCCTCTATCTCTGCTCCGGATCACACACTGTTGGTATTTCTTGGGTCAATTTTGGCCAGCATAACAATGTGCTCTCCTATTGTTAAGCTCTTAGTGGCCTTTTATAGGAGAATTCAAATCCTCCTTCCCTCTCTTGGTACATTGTGGATAGTGACCCAAGAGAGGAGGGTGATTCCATTGTGCGCCACATTTATTCCATTGTGTGCTCCATTTATGTCCTAAGGAGGCTTGGGTGGCTATCCTTAAGTGGCTTCAAGTGTGGAATCAATGTCCTAGAGTGTGCCTTGTGGTCCCGGAAAGTGACTTCCTCCACTCCTAGGATTTTTCACTTTTTGGAGAAAAGGCGCATTTATCGAAGACTTTTGCCCAGAAAGGCACATTTCACTAGTTCTTCTTGTACGTAATTTGATTTTTCCTTAGACGTTAGATATTTTTAAATACTTTCAGATTATCTAATGTCTCTCAGCGTTGTAAATCCTTCTTCCTTAAATTAAATAATGTGACCTTTGCTTGTACGATTTTCCAGTGATAACAATTTCCCCCTAATATGTGAGGTCTAGGAAGAACTGTATAGCCGAAATACATTATAGTTTCTTTTCTGTATACTATTTGTAGAAAGAGAGAGACCTGCATGTAGCTCGGAATTGGAGACACCCTGCATCGGGTGGAAGAGTGACCATGTCCTGTGGGATCCCTGCAAGTAATGGTATAATACAATATATATACAAATTTTCAACTAGGCGGGCATGTCCCATGCTCGTGTTGCTTTGGCTAGTTAAACAAATCTATTTGGAAGATACAGATTCTTTCTGTGTCACTAAAATGGTAGTGATCATTTGGTTGATGAAAACGACTTCTCACACCCTCAGGGGCATTTTTTCTTTAACAATAGGTGGAATGTGGTACCCATATGCGTAAAATTGGTATGGCATATAAATGCGCATTGTACGTGTAGGTGTTGGCTGGGACCTCCCGTGTAAGCATTGTTGATAAAGACACTTATAAAGGCATGGGTCTTCGACGAATTTGATCAAAGTGAAATGATTGTAAGGTACGATACCATCTTAACATGAAATATTGTGTTGTAGTCAAATTTCAGGAGGATCGGTGAAATCTGTGGAAAATGATGTCTCCCAAAGTGCCACTCGAGGATGTCCCTTTTATGGAGAGGGGTGATCCAAGGTACCGCTTCCTTTTTTGGAAAAGAGGTGTTTAAGTCGACAAAAAGGAAGCCTCAACCGAATGAGGGGGTCGTTGATATGGAGGGTCAGGATCTTGGATGTGATGGGTTTAACATAGGCATGATGGCGAGGGGTGACTGAAAACTGATGATGGGGATTCAGTGGCCCAAGGTCAGAGACTAAAATTCAGCTTGGCGGCAGTCATAACTATTTCTAATGGGGAAATCCCTGGAGTCGATAGGACCTCCAGGGTGGGTATAAACTGGTTCTGAATGTCATAGTGGCTTTTGCATGAGGGTGGTATACTCCGACCAAGGGTGGTCAGGGACTACTGCCATGGGAGAAAAAATGAATGAGTGGGTGGGTGACATAGTGCACCGTTTGCGGTCTTTGTACACTTACCAAAAGAATAAAATAATGGGGTTTGGTTTATACAAAACATAGAGACAGGTGCCGCAAAACATGAAAGTGTTTGCTCACTGATGATGTGAGGAAGTTTTTTTGCTGAGGGTGGGGGCTCCATTGGTTGGTCTCATGTGTGAGGTTGATGAAGCGGATGAAAAATTATCGCAGATGGATTATGTTGATGGAGGTATGGTGGGCCAAATGCGAGGCGCGGTAGTGCACTTTTGATCTGCTTGCACAACTTGGTCGTCCGGGAAAGGGATTTTATTTCATTCCAGTAAAACTTGACCTTATGCATGACAACTAAATGGGCATGAGGTTCTTCCCGAACTACAGTGGTATGGCCATGTCGTCATTATTGTTGTGATATATGGTCTACTGTGGGTGACGAGCGCCATGGGGGGGAGGCTCTACCGACCAACGAGGATTATTATCATGTGCTAGGTGAGGTGATGATAAACATGGTAGGATGTGTGGAACCTATGGATGATTTCTGATGGGGAAATGATGGTAGGATATGCAGAGTTTTACTGGGACTCTATCTTGTTGGGAGTAGAATAATACTTTCTCTGAAAATTTTAGTGGATGGAGTTGTGGATGGCTTGCGTACTACCTGAAAAAACAAATACCCCAAGTGAAAGCATCTTATTTATCAAATATTATTGAAAGACATGTGCTTTAAAAAGAAGATGATAGAGGGCATACCTGTCGACGCTTAAAATTTATTTTTCCGGGGGCACGAATGTGTGGCATCGCTTTTGAGAATTATTGAGTGTTGATCACAGTGCTACTTTCGGTCCAGTGATTGGGCCTTCTAAGCTCTTGTTATGGTCCTCCAAAGTTCTTGAAAAGGGCGATATATAGGCAAATATGGCCCTAATTCAATTCATTTGTGTCTGTTGAGTATTGAGAGGTCAGAGGCTTCTGCGAAGCATTTCTTGTCGTTGCGGTCAGCCTAAGCACCAAGGATTAGAGATTTTATGCCTAGGTAAACTCCATGACGTCCTGCATTTTAATTTTTTCAGTTTGAGCGGGCCAATGTCCATAAAAAACTGGTTTGTACGGATTCTAAGCCAGTTTTACACTGGATTGTGCGGGCGATCAGGGTAAGAGCATGCCTTTTGCGCACCTTATGCACATTTTTCCTAGACTTGGGCACACCTTTTGTGTGCCTGTGAGAAATACAGGCGCGCCTTCTACGCGCTTGTATGAGGGACAGGCGCGCAGAGGGCCGAGGCAAATTTTGTGCAAATTTTTGAACATTTTTCCTGTTTTTTTATGTTATTATGATGCTGATGTGTTCCTGATTTATTGATAGGATGTTGTGGAGAGAGCAGGATTGGCCCGAGATCCGTACTGCTTTAGCCGCTAATGGTCAGGCGCACCAATAATTGGCACAATGGGGTCTCCTAAAATTTGTGGAGAATGACCTTCTTCGGTCATAGGATCGACTTCTATGTTACCTGATCCATCATTGGAACAGACGGCACAAGTTGTTTGTACTATGTGGGTGTGACCTTGCTATCCGTCCTGAGACGGATATTTACTTTGTGACTGGGCTGCTGCCTCAGGGTGAGGCACTGCGGTTTCCACTCCCTTCTAGGAGGGTGGATTTAGAGCAGTTCCAGAAGCGTCACTATGGCGGGGCTCCCCTTATGAAGGGGTGCATAACTATTGCGTCGGTGACAGATTTGGCCAAGCGGTGTGATTTGGCAGCTTTTGTGAAATTAGCAAGATCGTCGGCTCCACATCGGGCATCGAGCCCGCAGGTTGGAGTCTTGCGCCGGCTGAGGGCCGGGCATTTTTTCGACTTTGACTATTTCTTCTACGATGGGATGTTGGCACAACTTTACAATATTTGGGATGGATTGAAGTTATTTTCCTATGTTAGTATTTTGTGCAGCATCATGTATGAGTGGGTGGTGTTGCTGAGACCGGTGGTGGTGGTGCCTATTGGGGGGCCACGGGAGCCTCACATGAGGAGGTGGGCTCCTGTGATGCCATGAGGAGGTGGGGGTATGGTGGGGCGTTACTATAATGCCACCGCGGAGGCTTGGTTTGAGGCCAACCTCTAGATGTTTCTGCCCTTCCCATATGTAGGGATGGACTTTTGGGGGGATCCAGAGATGGGCCTCCTTCTTGGCTATGCTTGGGGCCTGCAGGTATATCTTTGTGTTTTTCTGCGTTTATTTTAGTATTTATGTTTATATGTGTATTTATGATGACACTGACATAGTTTTTGTTACTCTTGCAGATGTTGGTGAGGTTGGTCACCCTATGGCTCGATTGGTTGGGCATGATCCTATTCAGAGGCCTTAGGGAGCTCTTGGGGGGCTGGGAGGAGTTCCTGCATAGACTCAGGGTGGGGCACTTGGTGGTGAGGTCGCCCCTTCGGGGGATGGCAGCTTCTCGGCTACTGCCGAGATTGCAGCTAAGCGAGCTCATGCCGATGCATTGGAGGCTCGTGTTGAAGCGACGAAGGCTCATGTTGTTGAGATGACCATGCGGGTGTCAGTTGTGGAGGATGCCTGGGATCGAGTGGATCGCTTGACCCAAGGGATGTCATCTCGAGGATTTTTAGATGACCAAGAGGAGGTATGGCTGGAGACCTTGATGGCCTGGGAGAGGGATTATCGGCCAGTTTTACGTTGGGTGGCAGTCTTGGTATTGAAGACGACTCCAGTAGTGGTACCAAGAGTGGCAATGGGTCTAGGTACCTTGCCTGTGGGAGCACCGCCCTAGAGTCATTTTGTACACAAGGAAAGCACCCATTATGAGGATGCTTCCCTTATTTTTGAAGACTTAAATGTGTATCTCTTTGGGCTGACCGATGGGTTAGGGATACTATTTTTTGTACTCAGACACATAAATTTTGATATATATATAAGAGATATTTATTGTGGCTCTACATGGTGTGCCCCTGTTTCTGCTTATGGATTATCGGGTTGGTAATCCATTGTGACACTTGAACACATTTTTTAACAAGTCTTTTGGTAAAAAAAAAATTAAAGTGGATGGGTTTGTGTACGTTGACTCTAGGGTAGGGCCTGCTTGGCCCTTATGGGTAGAATTTCTTGAGTTAAAGGCCATTGACGGGGTTGCTGAGGCATGTCCCATCCGGTTTCGTCAAGATGTATGCCCCCTTGAGGATGCAATGTTTACGATGTAGGGTCATTTCCACAGGGTTTCAAATGTTCCTGGCCCTGGGGATTATTTTACGACATCATAGCATAGGACTAGGTCTCCCTCAGTAAATGAGTGAGGGTCGATGTGGCGGTCGAACGATGCTTTTACTCGTTTCTTGTGGGCCTCGTTGTGTTGTAGCGACTGTCGTCGGTTTTTGTCGACGAGCTCTAGTTGTACTAGACGTTGTTCTAGAGGTTGGGTATCATCAAGGAGTTCAATGGTGGCATGTAAATTTGGGATCTCACGGAAATCAATGCAAAAGAGCAAGGAACCCTGACCTTTTGTGACATGAATGAGGTTGTAATCCTGGGATGTGGGGGAGGCTGCAATCCTATTTCTGATATACGATGATACAAATCGTATGTGGTGTATCGTGTCATTGGCGTTTGGTGGGGAAAGGATCTCTGTGATGGGAGTTTGCGTAAGCGCAAGGCTGGGTCCCCTGTTAGGATGGTCAATTTCCTATTGGTGGAAATTGTGCCTAGTGCACAGGTGCCTGAATGTTTCCATTAGCGGGCATGCCTCTGGTTTGTGGTTCTGGCCATTGCACATGGTGCATGGTACCACAGTGCCAACTGAGTAGATTGTATGGGAATAAACACTAGTCATCGTCGCAGATGTGGACGCTTGGAAAGGATTTGTGGTAGAAGACGAGGTCTTCTACTTCCATTTCCGTGTTGTTGGCTTGGGTGTGTCTGGCTGTTTTGGGGAGTGTAGACTTAACGTTGCTCTTGTTTCTATTAGCTTGGGGAGATGCTCACATTTAATTGTATTATAAAGTGTGAAAAATCCGGCAATAAGTACGCGTGATATTCTCTTGGTTAGAGAGAAGTCTATGTGGCAGAGAAGAGACTGTGTGAAATTTTTTGCGAGGGGCTTCATTTATTTTCACTGATTGACCTGGTGGTCATTCAGGTGGCATAGTCCGCATGTTATCCTAGGTTGGGCCTGGGTCATGCTTGGTTGGTGTGCCATCCCAGTTTTCCCATCACGTCGAAGTGGGTGTGGGGTTGCTGGCCTAGGGGTGATGTACTCTCTATATTGTTTGAGGAGATCGTCCTTTTTCTTCTCTAATGTGTGAATCATATCGATTAGAGGACGAGATTGCGGGATATAGGTACATCGATGTCCATAGAAATTTCCTTGACATACTGGGAAAAATAGCCTAGATATGGGGGTCTCGTCATTTTTAGTTTGTGGTCTGGCGGGGTATCAACCTCGTAACGCTGCTAAATCAAGGCAAGTGGCAACCACATTATTGGGTGTTTTACATAACGCACATGTAGGTCTTCTCTGTAGAGAGCGGTTGGGAGAAATTAAGGGTTCCCTGATTGGTTTCTTTTCAGCTAACAGGAAGAGGATCAATCTACTCGTCACATCTTCTTGGGTTGTCGAGCTATTCATGGATTCTAAGTCTGTGCCATCTTCTTGGGAGAGATGGACAATGGTTGATCGCATACAATCTAGTGTTGTGCGAAACCTAGGTATGTAGTGACAATGGCGCACTGGGTGGTTGTCACTGCATATCTGAAATGAATATTGGATGTCCATGTTATTGCGATATACTATATGAACTGGATACCATCGCTGGAAAATTTCCAAATCTAGGCAATCAATGATGAAATGATCGAGCTCATCGCAGAGTACACAACTCTCAATGGGAGGAGGAAGTATGGCTGGGAGTCTTTCTGGTGACTGCTTTTCCTCCTGTAGGTACAGGATGGTGCGGGGTTCATCTCCAGATGACTGGGTAGAGGGATACTCTTGATAGGATCTCTCTATGGCATGTAATGCATCCCTATATCATGGGATTTCTGGGCAATGATCGGTATAATGCCCATAATTGCTGCAGATAGCGCATGCGTGATTGGTATGCAATGCTTTGCCTTTACCTTTGGTGGTAAGTTCCTTTTTTGGTAACGTGGTGTCGTGATGTCTTCCTCAAAGCCAAGGAGTGGTTTTAATTCATCTAGATCTAGGCATATGTGGGTAGGGTGACCTATTACATCACATATGGCGCAACCTGGTGATTCCCGTTGTGTGGTGGGAGTCTCCAACCTCTTTTCTCTCTCAGTTTTCTTAGCCATAATCATCATTTTTGTAATGGTAATTTCCTTTGTAGGGATGTTTGCGATAGTTTCCTAAATGGGTTGGGCCTCCTTGAGAATGAGGGGCTTTAACCCTATGGTTGTGATGTCTGTGGCTCTCGTCCTAGTAGGGGGAATGAGGTACCAAATTGGTATTTCAAAAGATATGTTTGGTAACACCACTATTGCCAAAACCTGTTGGGATATGAAACTAGCTGGGGGGTAGAGGAAAAGGGTTTGGGAAGTGGCGTAGGCTAGAGAGGCTGACGTGGCCAAGAACTCGGCATTATTACTGCTCGTTTCCGTGTCCTGACTAGCTTAAGCGCTTGATGTTGACATCATGCACACTGGAGCCCCTGTGACATTAGGTGATGACTCAGGTATGACAGGTGGATCTCCTAGGAATGACCCTAGGATGGATGAAGGTTTGAAATAGCTGGGGCCATACTCTTGGTACCATGAAAGCGCAACTGTAGATGTATCTACGTAGGGTAGAATTCCATTGGTATTTGTTAGGGGCAGATTTTCATTAGGCATCAATTGGTCGACAGTAACCATGCAGTCCTCATGGGGGAACATCATTGTTCGAAAGACGAAGGAGGCGATGGCTGAAATGGCATACATATAACTCCGAACAAGGAGTATATTGTAGTCCAACTGGGCATCCAGGACTTCAATTTCTATAAGGACCATCTTTTCTAGCTAAGCAGACCGGGATGTTTTCGTAGAGGCTGACGGGGGCTGAAGGGCAACCATCGTATGCTCTAAGCATGATGACTGATGGCTTTAGTTCAGGAGACCCTAACTTCTGCCAAACGTTATTTGACAAAAAGCATGTGGGTGTACCTTCATCAATGATACATCGCTGAATGCTCATGTTTTGGACCGACACTGGTACCTAGAAGGCGACCATTGAAGGAAGCCTAGGGGTGGCTTTATCTAAATCAAAAGCCATTAGGTGCGAATCGACAGGGTTGATGGCGCCTAATGCGGAAAGTAAGGCTTTCCATTGTTTTTTGCATGACTGTAATACCTCCAAAGCTAACATAGTGGCAGGAGATTGAGCTAGATCATCCACAATGCTATAGTTATGGGCTACTTTGGAATAGTTTCCTGCTCGCCTAGTTGGTCCTTTATCCATCTTTGGAAAAGGTTCAATAGGCATCTTTGATATGGTCAAAGGGGTTGTTGGTGCACTAGTACTAGCCCCTGAGGCGTTGGTGTCTGGTGGGGTGTCGTAGTTTCGATTCCATGTTTGGAAAAACATTTCTTCGCCAATCATGTAGATTTCGTGGTTTTTCTTTTTGGATTTGTCAGGAGTTTGTTGCTGTGTGCCAACTGTCCCTTGATGGGGGAAAGGTTCTTTCATGACTTTTGTCCGTTGGGAAGATCCCCCTTGTCCACGGTTACTCTGTAGCTTCTTCAGCTCAGGGAGGTCGGGACAATGGTGAGTGTAGTGGCCATACTCACCACAGATCAAACAAGAGTGGTTTGTTCGAAAAGATGCCCTTTTGTTCTGCGTTTGGGAGTTTCTTGGCTCCTAGTTTTGATTTCGATTGGAGTTGTCTACAGCCTGAGATTGTGGAGGGTGTTGCTGATTGTTGCTCCCCTGTCTAGGATTTCCTTTAGGCTTTCTTTTCCATTTTATATTAACCACGTTAGGAGGGTAGTTCTCCTGGTTATATGGTTGGCACAGTTGGTTTTGGGAGGGTTGCACAAAGTTTACCTATGCATTATTCTTCATGGGCGGGTCTTTTGTTGGGGACTGCGCATAATGCGGTCCCTCGTTTGGGAATGGATGTTGGGGGGGAGCTCTTCCATCAGCATTTCTATCTGCGTACTGGGTCCCCTAAGCTGGAGGATAGGGTCCTCCATGCTGATGGTGATACGACGACGCCATACTAGTGAAATTTTGCGGAGGCATGTGATGCTTTTGGTAGCCGGGTTGTGGTATTTTCTAGGTATAATCATAAGTGTAATTGGGGTTTTGAATGATGTTTCTTGGGTAACTTTGGTTCAATGACCCAAATAAACCGTCTGCAGAGTTTGATGTGCCTATAAATTCTTTTTAAGTTTGCAGGCGTGGGGCGTTTGGCAGGATATTGTAAATATACCCTGACTTCGTATAGATCGGCTCGAGTTCTTGGACCTTAATAATGGCATCCTCTTCATATATGGCCTTTTGTTGAGCCACATCCTTTGAAATCTCTACGGTGAGAGTTTTCAAGAACAGGTCTAACAGAACTCGATCATCGAGTTTGGCTTTGCACAAACTACGACGTTGCCGCCATTCGTGGAGATGGTTCAATATATGGATGGAAAGGGTTTTCCTAAAGAGGTTCAGTAACACCATTCAGAATTTTGGTGGATGGGTAGCTAAAAATAGGTCAGGAACGTAGTGGCGAGGGTGCTAAAGGTTCCATGTGTAGTAGAGGGTTGCTCCACATACCATTTCGTTGCTACTTTAGTTAGAGTGCGTTGAAACAATCTTAGTCGAATAGTATCATCAACAATGTTGTTCGACGAACACCACAGGTGGAAAGTCATAACATGATTTTTGGGGTCTTTCGCTTGCTTTCCTTCAAACTTTGGAATGTCCGAAGGGAGCTTCGTGGGCATGCGAGGCCATATGGCGTTGTGTGCAATGGGTTCGTTTGTCAACTTGGTTAAATATGGTAGATTTAACGAAGTTAGAAAAGGTGACTATGAGGTTGTAGCCATTGCGACTTGTGAAAACACAATGTTTTGGGTATGAATAGGGTTTTTCTGTGATGTACCATGTTGTGCGTTCAATTGGCTTCCTCAATGGATAGCACTCCTCTGCCCGCTAGGGGTTGTGGGAGGAGTGGTATGTGGTGACCCTGTGGGGGTGTTCACCAATGTGGCGTTGGGAGACCGACTAGGGTTCCCACCTAAAGATTCCCAAATAAAGGATGAACCAATAATGGTGGCAGTGTTCTGTCTTTGACGCCTAAATGGCGAAAGACCTGGAACTCCTCTCGGTAATGGGGGGAGGTCCAAAAGACGTCTGACGTCAACTAGGTATGGATTTGGAAATATTTGAGAGGATAGAGATTATAATCAAAGAAAAATTCCAATCACATACATAAAACAAAGCAAAAATAGAATAAATTTTCCCTTTAGATTAATCCTATGTAATCAATCAATCAAAAAATATGGTTTTTGTTTGTTTTTGTATGATACTCAAATCCTAGAATACCTAATTTTCCTCACACAATCAAATGTAACTAGGCCTTGAGAAGATATCTTTCAAATGTTGGCCAACATCCCGTGAGATTTGTCGATGCCCCCACTCAACCGAAGAAAATCCACTGAGGTAAGGGTAAAGGATCTAGTGCTTGCCTGCAACATCACCTATAAGGAAAGTATGCCCTAATTTTTGCCACTAAGCATCATTGTCCCACGTGAGCATTCGAATCTTGGGCTTCTTGGTAGTTCAGCTAACAGTACTGAGTATCATCCGGGTCAGGTAGCCCCAACTGATACTGCACACATTGTTCCTAAACCTAACCCCCTCTGAATTGGGTCTCTGTCGTGCTTGGGTTTTCTTTTCCGTGGGCTTATAGGTGGATTTGAAAGCTCCATAAATATTCAACTTCTATGTTTCAAGATGAATAATGATCAAGGTGGCTTATTGGATGCCTACCCCCTTGATCCTAACTTAGACTATAAATTCTTTTGTGGCCCCTATGGGGAGAATTTAGTGAGTTTTGTTAAGTTAGTTTTAAGTGTCTTTACTTTTCTTAATGTGTGGATGTGCGTGAGAAAAAATTGAATGAAGCACATAGTCTGAACGTGTGGATATGCGATGATCCTTTTCAAAATCCCCTATTTAATCTATGTTCTATTGTTCCTTGCTCAAAAGAAAAACATGTGCGGATATAGGCCACTTTCTATTTTTCCTAGTTAATCTATGTGATCAACTATAGGGAGATGGTGAGTTGTGAATAGAGAGTGTTCAGATGCTTTCCTAGGATCACCGGAGGTTGCAAAAGTAGCAGAGATTACTTTCTCTTCTATCGAAAATTGGATCCTGGTCCCGAAATCCTAGTGCAAAAATTGAACTAAACTAATGACTTTTACACTAGAAAAAGATCTAGCTAAGCATGCGTGGACTTGGCATTAGAGAACATTTGAGGTCTAAAATGGGCCTCCTAAGAAAAATGTACAACCAAAATAAACTTTATAAGAACCAATAGGATTCAAGATGATGATGTCAACCATGGGGGATGATTCACCATTTTTGGGGTAAAAGAGTAAAAATAATAAAAAATAATAAAATAATAAAACTAATTTTCCAACTTCTATTTTCAACTTATCTCCCTAATTTTTTACTCAAAGTTCGAGCAGGAATGCTCATTGGATGAAAAATTTTATTCCTCATCCAAGGAGTACCCATGTTGCAAGGTCCATAGAAAGTATGCAACATGGGTACTCCTTGGATGAGGAATCAAATTATGCATCCAACGAGTGCTCCCACTCGAAATTTGCGTAAACCCATAGGGAGATAAGTTCAAAATATGAGTTGAAAAAGTAGTTTTTTGTTTTTTCCCTCTAAATATGATGATTTAATTTAATCTTACTTTATTATTTTCACTATTATTTTACAATTTCCTTAGGAGGCCCATTTAGACCTCAAAATTCCCCTAATGGGCCACTTAATTTTTGTAGAAATTTAATACAATTATGTATTGCCTAGATTCTCGTGATCTAACAATTATATGCCACTATTAAATACAGAATCGCTTCTACAAAAATTCTTGCGAAAATTTAAAACACGATCGCCAATCGCAATATCAAGAAGAAATATCAATCACACATAACACAGATGTTTTTACCACGAAAGCATAAAGCTAAAAACCCCACTATCATATATTATGTATATATCATGGATCATGAAACAATATCATACAAAACTCTAATCCAAGAGCTCTCAGTACAATATACAATCATCTCACACTGTCATACAAAAATTGGCAAATACATGCACCAATTTACTGCCTCCTGACAGCCTGCCTCCACTGTGCAATCCATGCTGATCACAATCACTGAATGAATGAGATCTTGCTTGCCTTCACTATGAAATCCTCATTGGAATCTCCAATGTGTGTGTGCTTGCATGAGTGCACCCACTAATGTCACAACTAATAGTCAAACTATCCCTTTCACCTATCTCTCAACTGGGTCTCCACTGGATCTGACATGCATGTAGTTAACAGTAGTAAATCTTCAGTTGCATGTGAGACCACTGCTTGTGAATTGATTAAATAATTAATTCACCGATCTCTCACTAGTGTATGTTCAGTTGCAATTAGCACAACTGAGTTTAACTCACTTAATTGAGTTAAACTACTTTACAACTCACATAACTACACATCCAAATCGGTTACAACTTCGAATCACTCACTTACAAATAAGTCCACTTGCATGTCCCACCAACTTACCTTTGAACTCGAAATTCCTTCAGCTAACTAGTTTTCCACTTTAGTTAACTGATTCCAAGTGCTCCATGAGAATAGATTAATATTTATTGTCCAACTATTATAAAGGGATAATAATAGTTGACATGCATCTATAAATAGACATGCGATCTATAAATAGAACTCGCACATACATATAAAAATAGAACATCATCTATAAATAGAATTTTCTCACCATCTATAAATAGACACCATCTATAAATATAATTTTCTCATGCATTCTAAAAATAGACTTCCACCTAAAAATAGCTTGAGGCTCAATCCTAGTGTAGGTGCTTAATTTTCACTAGGACCGTCATCTTGTTGAATCTCAACACTCTCTCTCAACAAGAAAGGGATTATCCTTCACCTCGATCCTATCTCTATGGTATTCGAATTTTCTCCTGGAGAGCGCCTTCGTCAGAATATCCGCATCCTGATCTTCCGTAGGAATGTACTAAAGCAACATGATATTCCGCTGCACACAATCTCTGATATGATGATATCGGATATCTATATGCTTAGATATATCATGAAACATAGGATTAATCAAGAGTTTATTGCAACTCTGATTATCACAATGAATCACTATAGGATCTAAATGAGAACCAAACAAACCAACTAGGATCTTTCTCATCCAGATAGCCTCACATGCAACTTGAATTGATACCATTTATTCCGCTTCCGCTGAACTGAGTGCCACGGATATTTGTTTCCTGTTGTACCAAGAAACAGTTGTAGATCCGATACTAAAGATCCCCCCTGATGTGATCTTTTTGTCCGTTGGGCTGCTCGCCCAATCTGAATCCATGAAGCCATGTAACTTCACTTCATCTGTCTATCTGTACCAACAATACATACTCAGATGTGCCCCTCAGGTATGTCAGGACATGCCTTCCCACCTTCCAAAAGATCTTGGTAGGCTTAACCATCGCTTGACTAAGCTGGTCCACCGCATAGCATATGTTCGGTCTTGTATTCACTAAATACATTAGCGAACCCACTAACTGTCAATAGATAGTAGCATCCACTACCTCTCCAGATGTAGCATCCTCTTTCCTCTAGTTTCTTGGAAGAGGAGTATTCATGGGTTTGTAGCCCTCCATGTGAAACTTACCCAGTATCTCCCTTGCATACTTTCCTTGAGACATAAAAATTTCACCATCTCGCTACCATATTTCCAATCCAAGGAAATAATGAAGGAGGCCCATATCCTTCATCTCAAACTCCTTTGCAAGGTCTTTCTTGCATGAGTGTATCAACTGCTCATCATCACTCAGTATTAAATCATCAACATAAAGAATAATGATTAAAAGCTTACCCTCCACCAAAATTTGGTATAGGTTTGCATTTGCCTCACTCTTGGTGAAGCCAATTACGGTGAAATAGTTGTCTATCCGAGTGTACCAAGCACGGGGTGCTTGCTTCAGCCCATACATCGTTCTTTTGAGTCGACACACATGCGACTTGCTGCTGAAGATCTCAAATCCTTCAGGCTGCTCAATGTACACTTCTTCCTCGATGATCCCATTGAGAAACGCGGTCTTCACATCCATCTAATGAATGTGCCAACCCATCTGCGTTGAGAGAGCAAGGATGGTCCTTATGGAAGAATATCGTGCGACAAGTGAAAAGGTTTCTTCATAATGAATCCCCTCGATCTGTGAGAATCCCTGGGCCACAAATCTGGCCTTGTATTTCTCAACACTCCCATTAGCAGCTTGCTTTACCTTGTAGATCCATCTTTAACCTACCATTGATTTATCAACCGACCTTGGAACAATTTCCCAAGCACTGTTTCTGAAAATGGAGTCATACTCCTCCACCATAGCATCTGCCCATGTGGGTTCCTGCAATGCTTCCTGAAAGGAATATGGCTGAGTCACAATACATTTTCTCATGAGATCCATGTATCCAATAAATCACTTAGGAGCCTATATTTTTTTGCGCTGTGAAGTAGGGGCTCTTACATTCTGCGCGGCATCAAGTCTGAGGCTATCAGCTTTTTTGGTATGCCTTCTTCCTGTTCTGATGTTTGGCTCTGCGTGAGTGAACTCCTCCACTCCATGAACCTCCTCCTGTGGATGATCCACATCTAGAGAATCATCTTTACAGACGAGCGGTTGTCTGCTGCAATCTGGCTCCTCAGCGACAGCAGCATGGCTTTCCCTCATCGAATTCTATCACGTACATAAATTCATCTTCTTATTCAGAAAAATACACATGTGGGTGTTTCTTTGTACCCCACAAATATCCCAACTTTAGCAGTCGGCTCCAGCTTCTTCCTGTCATTTTTGGTCACATGCACATAAACAGATGAGCCAAAAATCTTAAAGTGAGAAACACCCAATTTATTAGCAGTGAAAGCTTCTTCAGGTGTACTCATGCCAAGTACTCTATGAGGACAATGGTTTTGCACATAAACCGTAGTGTTTCATGCTTCCGCCCACAAATGCATTGGTAGGTCCTGATCATGTAGCATTGCCCGTGCTGCACCCACGATCGTTTTTTTCTTCCTCTCCGCAACCCCATTTTGTTGTGGGTTATGAGGCGCTATGAGTTCTCCTCGAATTCCTTCTTTTCTACAGAAGTATTTGAATTCGTTAGAGATGTATTCTCCGCCATTGTTTCTCCTCAAAGCCTTCACTTTCTTCCCCGACTCTTTCTCCACCAATGCTTTAAACTCACATAACTTTGAGAATGTTTGATATTTCTTCTGCATGAAGAAGATCCAACATTTATGAGAAAGTTCATCAACAAAAATAACATAATACTTATGTTTTGTTGTTTAAGCAACCGATAATGGTCCACACACGTCTGTACGAACTCTCTCCAGGATCACCGAAGCATGGTTCTCCTTTTCATGAAAGGTGGACTTTACATACTTCCCCATGGTGCAGCCCTTGCACTGATCTAACTGAGTAAGTGTTGCCATTGGAATTCCAGTAGATAATTGTTGCATGAATTTCAAGGCTCCATGATGAAGATGGCCCAACAGCCTGTGCCATAATTCGCCCTCATCTCGGCTCACCACTTTTTCTGCCTTGCCCATCATGGCAATGTAGCCATCTACTCCAGCTTGTAGATATTATTAACTCGAATCCATATCCTCTTGGCTTGACCCGTTGTTTTATGTCAAAGGAAAGATTTTCCATCGTTGAAAACAACGTCATAGCCTCTGTCCTCCAACATCACAACTGAGACCAAGTTTTTCTTCAGACCTGGAACATGCATAACATCTTTCAATTGAAATGGTTTACTTGACTCCCTCTCAAAGGTAATGGTACCAATTTTGGTTGCACTGTACCGTCCATCATCACCCATATCTATATGAATTCGGATATCTTTCTCCTCCAAGTCACTAAAAATCTCCTTATCTCCCATCATGTGGAAGGAAGGACCACTATCAAGATACCACATAGATCCCAATGCACTTGACACCATGGATGCAATCAAAGAGAAATCAAGTTCAAATTGCGAGGCAAGGACCTCACCAGATGCAGCTCCAACAACCTTCTTGTTCTTCTTCTTCTGTGGGAAGTTAGTGGCGAGATGCCCATGTTCGTGACAGTGAAAACACTTCACCTTGGACAAATCCAGCATCTTGCCTTTAGTCTTGGATTTTGAATGAAATTTATTCCCCTTCCCTTTCCTTGCCTTGGCAGCCAAAGCACAACCCTCTTCATAATCATGCTTTGATGAAGATCCATCTCTGGTGTTCCGCCTGAACTCCTCCTACACTAGATCTGACCACAGTCGTTCCCAATCCGACAGTTTTTCCCATCCATTGATATAGTCTTCATAACTGTGCCAACTCTTAGGAAGTCCCAAGAGAGCCAAGCTCACCAAATCATCATCAACAACAGTGATTCCCACACTCCCCAATTTCCTATGGTCGCTGCTGCTTTGGAAAACATTTGTCAAAGCATTCCACATAGCATATGGTGTGGCTTTCCCATGAAGGCTTGAGACAATGTGGTCTTGTACACCTTCCAACAAAATCCTTCTCACCTTTGCTACTTTCTTTTTCCATGCATCAAGTAATGCAGCATCCGTCGAAGTGGGCTTAGGAACATCATTGTCAATGAATTCCTTCAAGCCATTATCTTCAAGCACCGCCTCCATCCTGTCCTTCCAGGAAATGTAGTTCGAGTTTCCCTCGAGTGCATACTCTAGCCACAAGCCATTGAAATCCATTTCGATGTTTACTCAACTGTTGCACCAAGAAATTCTTGCAACAAATTCAAATTGTTTCCACCAACAAACTCAACTCCTACTTCAAAATTGCAATATTTTGTGCTCTGATACCATGTAGAAATTTAATAAAATTATGTATTGCATGGATTCTCCTGATCTAAAAATTATATGCAACTGTTAAATACATAATCACTTCTACAAAAATTCTTGCGGAAATTTAAAACACGATCCCCAATTGCAATATCAAGAAGCAAGATCAATCACACATAACACAGATGTTTTTACCGGGAAAGCATAAAGCTAAAAACCCCACTATCATATATTATGTATATATCATGGATCATGAAAAAATCTCATACAAAACTCTAATTCTAGATGTCTCAGTACAATATACAATCGTCTCACACTGTCATACAAAAATTGGCAAATACATGCGCCAATTTACTGCCTCTTGACAGCTTGCCTCCACTGCGTAATCCCTACTGATCACAATCCCTGAATGAATGAGATCCTTCTTGCCTTGATTGTGCAATCCTCATTGGCATCTCCAATGTGTGTGTGGTTGCATGAGTGCACCCACTAATGTCACAACTGATATTCAAATTGTCCCTTTCACCTATCTCTCAATTGGGTCTCCACTGGATCTGACATGCATGTAGTTAACAGTAGTAAATCTTTAGTTGCATGTGAGACCACTACTTGTGAATTAATTAAATAATTTATTCACTAATCTCTCACTAGTGTATGTTCAGTTACAACTAGCACAACTGAGTTTAACTCACTTAACTAAGTTAAAATAATTTACAACTCATATAACTACACATCCAACTCTGTTACAACTTCGAATCACTTAGTTGGAACTAAGTCCACTTGCATGTCCCACCAACCAACCTCTGAACTCGAAATTCCTTCAGCTAACTGGTTTGCCACTTTATTTAACTGATTCCAAGTGCTCCATGAGAATAGATTAATATTTATTGTCCAACTATTATTAAGGGATAATAATAGTCGACATGCATCTATAAATAGACATGTGATCTATAAATAGAACTCGCACATACATATAAAAATATAAAATCATCTATAAATAGAATTTTCTCACCATCTATAAATAGAATTTTCTCATGCATTCTAAAAATAGAGTTACACCTAAAAATAGCCCGAGGATCAATCCTAGTGTAGGTGCTTAATTTTCACTAGGATCGTCATCTTGTTGAATCTCAACAACTTTGACTAATTATCTAGGTGTTTTTGTACCTAAATTTGCAAAACATAAATTTTTCGGAATGAAAGTTAGTTTTCCTCCTACTTAAACTATGTGTCTAACTTTGCAAAAATCAACTTGAAATAAAACTAACCCCAAGCCTAATAAAAACAGCTAAGAGTGAGTTTTAGTAAGCTACGGGGTACCTCAACCTGTCCTGGCAGATGTATTATGGGCTGCTAGTCACCTTTACAAGCAGGAAAAGATGGAATTATTGGACAAATTTCTCATTTTGTTTTTTGCGTACAAAAGGTTGAAACAGGTGTGATGTCTGAGTGCGGGTCAGTGTTGAATGCGCGCCTTGGGGCGCGCCTATCTGTGAGAAATGCGTGCAAAATTCCTACAGAGTATTTTTTGGGAGCTCTTCTACTTCAGTCTGTCACTAGGGATGAGCTAGACCATGAAGGAGAGAAAGGGGGCAATTCCAGCCCAAATCCACAGCAAAGACAGAGGTCTCTGCAAAAATGCACAACCACATAAACTTGGAAATAAAAGTTAGTGGAGTCACCAATCCTGTGTTAGTGTGTTTGGTGCATGTATGTACGAAATCACACCAACTTAAGGGGTGTGGTTTTCCCTCTTAATTTATTGGTCATGGGCAGAAAATAGATGGAGTCAAGCAAGTTAGTGGAACATGCTCAAACATAAACATAATAGATAGAGAAATAGCATGCATATTCAAACATAACAATTAAACAAAAACAAAATCAAATAACAAAAAAGCTCTAAGTAGAGTCAAACAACTTCAATAATCCAAACGGCGGCACTTACGTCCCCTCTTATTGAGTGCTGGTAAGAAATGAGGATGAAACTTTAACCCACTTTCCAAGGGGCCATTAGAAATAGGGGTTCTAAGTCTCGATGCAAGGATGTATTTACTTCCGAGATACCTTGGCGCAAAGTATTCCTCTCTCTACTATGGTGGATAGGAGTTGTTAGATGGCCAACAGTTGATTCCCCTCTATATCTGCTCCGGATCACACACTGTTGGTATTACTTGGGGCAATTCTGGCCAGCATAATAATGTGCTATCCTATTGTTCATCTCTTGGTGGCCTTTTATAGGAGAATTCAAATCCTCCTTCCCTTTCTTGGTGCATTGTGGATAGTGACCCAAGAGAGGAGGGTGATTCCATTGTGTGCTCCCTTGATGTCCTAAGGAGGCTTGGGTGGATATCCTTAGGCATCTTCCAGTGTGGAATCAAATTCATGGAGTGTGCCTTCTGGTCCCGGAAAGTGGCTTCCGCCACTCCCAAGATTGCACACTTTTTGGAGAAAAAGGTGTGCAAAGGCGCGTTTATCGAAGACTTTTGCATGCAAAGGAACATTTGACTAGTTCTTCTTGTACACAATTTGATTTTTCCTTAGACCTTAGAGATTTTTAAATACTTTTAGATTCTCTATTGTCTCTCAGCCCTGTAAATCCTTCTGCCTGACATTAAATAATTTCACCTTACCTTCTACGATTTTCCAGTGATAACAAGGATCATTTGGCATGGAGGTATGGAAAACACACTAGGTTGTATGGGATCCTGGTATCAATGCTTCTATTGCGGATAAAAGTGAATTTCTTGAGGGTAAGAATTATTTGGGCGGGAGTATTTGTAATATTCCTTTTTTCTTGATATGGTCAAATGGACGAAATTTACCCATGATATTACTGTGGTATTTTCCCATGGAATTGGCCCATGGTATACGCCTTCGTTTCTTGGGAAAAATAATAAAATAATGACATCTAGAAATTCCATTGAGCTAATAAAAAGGGAGAGTAGCTATGCCTTTGGATCAACTTGAGTTATCTATCCTATTATGTTTTTTTGAGAACTTGACAAAGCTATATCTAATATGATCCTAGGACGAAAACCCCATGGAGTCCTTTTCTTGGTGGATCCATCCAAGGTTCTCACTTGTGCTTCAGTATTTGTAGTTCTTTATTTGATGAGCAACTACATGGAAAGGGCTTTAGTTGGCATGCATCTTGTTTTCTATTATTAATATAAATAAAGGGTTGCAACATTTCCATATGCTGTTTGTGTTCCTATTTCTTTTTTAAATCTATTTTTATTTAGAACACTAAAATGTGCTAGATTAATTGAAATTTTTATCCTTTGGGATATGCCATAAAAATCACCTATGGATCATAGTGAAACTTGGGCCACACCAACCCTTAATATGGTTGCATTTTTTTCACATAGTTTTGAACTAGAGACCTTCACATCACAGGTGCCTTAATAGTACACCCCATCATCGTCTATTCTACGCCCCGTGGGCTAATTAAAATGTATATATTTTCTTTTCTTTTTCTTTTTCAATTTTTAAATTTAATATAGATTTTCATTTATATTAATTTAATTTTTTCTCACGGGGCATAGAGTAAATGTTGATAGGGTATTTTGTTAAATAAATTTGTGATGTGAAGATCAGTAGCTCGAAACTATGTGGGCAAAAATCCAGCCATGCTAAGGGCTAGTGTAGCCTAGGCTGAGTGTGATCCTAGAGTGATTTTGATGGCTTAGATGCCCACGGGTCACAACTACTCAAACCACATGTTAGTAATGAAATAAACTCAATACTCACATAAACTAGCAAACAAAATATATTATTTTCTTATTATTATAATAAAATTTTCAATTTTAAGATTTAATGTAAATTTACATTTATTTTAAAATATTATTATATACACTGGCGAGGATAGAGGAAGAGGGGTTATTTTTCACCTCGACAAAGAAAGAGAGATCCATTATGCTTGGGGTCTAGGAACTTCAAGTAACAACCAAGTTGAATATCTAGCATTATGCAAAGGATTGGACTTGGAAATCTCAAGGGGAATCTTTCATCTATTTGTTTTTTGTGACTCTATGATTGTAATCTAGTAAGTGTTCAAGCTAAAATAGAACTCCAAGCAGACTCAAATTCCCATTTTGCATAAGATAAGTATCCAAATTTCTAAACTTGATAGTGTGGAATTATATCATATTAAAAGAAACCTCAATTCAATAGAAAATTCTTTAGCAAATAAGGGTGCCAACTTGGAGCAAGGAGTGTTGGTGTCAGATGAGGGAAGTCCAATCCATAAGCCCTTGCCATGAAAAGTATGAATTAAGAGTTAGCACTTGGAGTCATAAATCGAATTAAGGGATGGGAGGTATTTTGTACCACTCTCAAAGCATAACAAGGTATAAAGTTATACGCCCTTTCATTCTTAGTGTTTTAGCGACCCCTTTTCCATGTAGAGGTTTGGATCTGTGTTCTCATCTGGAGTGTCTTCGTACTTCAAGAATAGTCAACGGATAGATGTATGATTAACTTTAATGTTAATAAATTTGAGTGGAGACTTAGAATTAGAACTTCACATTTGATTAATATCAAGAAACATGCTTGAGCTTGCAGACAATAACGGCCAGGGCACAATTTTCAGATTCAGAATTATGGTTTTGGATTCCTATGTCTAGTTTTTGCATGGAAAACATTGTGGCATTGAAGGTGAAGGGAGGACAATTGGTTCCTGGAAGGAAGAATTGTATTATAAGAGGAGGAGGTATAATCCTTCTTTCGCGGGGTTTCTCGTCTAGTTATCATTCCGTCTGGGAGAATCGAAATACCGTGACATGACTATTCTACTGGACTATCATCACAACCCTGAGAATGAGGATAAGAATTTATATTTATCCCAATTATCGACTTCCATTGAGTTTATTATACACTTAATTTCCAACCAGGGAGAAATGATTCTGATTGAATCACAAACCCATTTTGACGTGCTCAACCATAAGCTTAATATGTTAGAAGCTAAACTGGCAAGGTTGTAGATGGTAACTGATTTATTGACCATCAAGATGGGAAATTTGACCCTTTTATCTGAATCTGAATCAGTCAGGGAGAGCAATGAAGATTAAGACTCTAGGGTGCAACATGATTCGAATTCGGACTTGCAGACGGTGGTAATTGCTGAAGAGTCCTCTCCCTCACTGCCAATATTTGTAAATCATGGAATTGAAGACACCCCTCATCTAGGGATGAACCCTAATGAGTAGTTTTTATTGTTGTTATAATCTATGTCTGGTAAATTCATAATAAGTTTAGGAGTGTTTTGGAGATCATATAAGGATAGTTTGTTTTGAACAGTTGCATGTAGACGAAGGAGTGTTTTGGAGATCATATAAGGGTAGTTTGTTTTGAATAGTTGCATGTAGACAAAGGAGCATTATAATTATTATTTTTGGATTATTTTGAATGCAGAAGAAGAAGAAGATAATGTTCCCTATATAAAAGGTTTAGGCCTTCAAAGAAAAGTGCACTAATATAAAACCCATAACCATTTCTTAAAAAAAATATTATTATGTACAAATATATTAGTTATTTTTCATATTATTATAATAAAATAATAAATTTTAAAATGCATCATGTAAATAACAATCACAATTTTAAAAATTCTAAAAAAAAAAAAAATTACCATTCCAAATTATCGAAATTTAGCTTATATGGAAGTTTGGGTCTATTCTCACAAAAAAAGTATCATTTTGTATTTCCAACTAGTAAAATATTTATTATAATAAATGATTAAGGCAATATTGCAGGGGATATTGGTGTATTGGATACACTTATTTCACTTACCTAAGGTGGTCATCAAAATACTGGACGATATTATAGCTAGATTTTTACGGGAAGGAATGGTAATTGAAAAAAAAAATCACTTGGTTTGACTTGAATCAATTGTTAAGGACGAATCAGTAGGTGGATGCAGTTTCAAGGATACAAGGGTTTTAAAAATTTCCCTACTTACTAAGAACCTGTGGATGTTTTTTCCCAGCTTAGTTATTTAGCAGCAGATCATTAGTGAGAAATATCTCAACTTATCTAATATGGAAGAATGGATCCAAATGGGTGAACTGGAGAAGAAGAAGAACTTTTACATCTATCATAGCTTGATGAAATCTAATCCTTGGCTATGTGGAAATTTAAAATGGGAAGTTGGAAGTGGGGATAGGATATATATAGGCTTGGATGATATAAAGGGTATGGTTTGAAATCACATTCTCTTTGTCCCATTGATTAACTATCTCAACGATCGTGGTTTTTATTCTCTATCACATATTGGTAGCAATTGAGCCTCCATCTTATCTCCTACCACATGTATATTCTGCTATGATCTTAAGCTTCATGTGGATTTCATGGCTGAATGGGAACAATACCATTTTATGCTCTGTCAAGCTGGAATAACTTTGACCATGATGCCTGATAGACTAGCTTGGGGTGGGCTACTGCAGGAAGGTAACATTGCAGTAAAAAAAACATATGGCTTTATTTCAAAAAGGTATCAGACTAGCCGAGTCAATGCTTGGACATCAAAAATGTGGAAATGGGTGGTCCCCCGAAAATGAATTGCTTTATGTGGCTCATCCTACATAACCAGACTCTCACTTTAGGAGAATTTATCCAAGAGAGGATTTTTGGGGTCAGGAATTTATCATCTATGTCATGGTGCGAATGAAGAAGTTGTGCATATGTTTTTTATTTTTCCCTTTTCTCTCTCAATCTGGACAAAAGTTACTATTTTTCTCAAGATTGATACAGTGGTGGTAAGGAATTCTATAGATTCATGTCTCAATGATTGGATTTCACACTAGAAAGAATACAAATCTCTCCTTATGTACATATTTTGGGGCATTTGGCGGTGTAGAAATACATGCATATTTGAACACAAGGTTCCTAATGTGCAGATTTTGAGTGTCAAGATCTTATCCTATTTTCAGGAGATTGGACCATTCAAGCCAAAGCCAACAAGGAGAACTTGTGTTTATAAGGAACTTGGGCGTTCATCCCCAATTGGTTTTTACAATCAGGATTATTCGAATGGACTATGTAGGTGTGGGGAATATATAGTGTTCAGTCCTTCCCAATCCTACCAATTATTTTGGGTTGGGGGTTCTAGATCCAATCGCAGAGCTGAGATAGTGGTGCTCAGGGGCCTACTTAGGAGTGCATCTTGGTTGGATCTAGAGGAGATTGAGATAGTAGGGGATTCCAAAGAGGTAATTTATTGGACAAGGGGCCAATATTCTTTTTGGGTGCCTTGTTTATTCCACTGGATGTCACAGATTAAATATCTAATGGAATACTTTAAGAGCGTGTCCTTCTCTCATGTTTATCATGAGAAAAATTCTAGGGAAAATCTCCTTATAGCAATGTATCTCTTCTCTACCAGGTCAGTTTTCTACAATGTATTGGTTGATGGATCGATCAGATGCTTGGGGTATTTCTTCTTCTAATGGCAACAATATCTATAGGGTTTTTCTTGGGCCTGATATGCTTTTCTTTTTGCTCTCTTTTGTCTACAGGTACTTTTGTTATGAGATGCATGCCTCATCTGGCGACTAGCAAGTTGTGCTTTCTTTTACTATCCTTTGTCCCATTTTTCTCTCTCATCTTGGGAAGGTGCTAACCTATTTCATAAGTTGGGTTAGATTTCCTTTTTTGGATCTTGGTATTTTTGGCTAGTATGTCTTTTACAATAGCATATTTGTGGATATTTTTTGTATGTTTTCTTAGTCTCATCTTTTCAATCTCATGTGGACCTGGAGTCCTTGCCCATAGGCTTATTAGGCCTTCTGCTTTCTCTATTTTTTAGCATATTCTGAACATTGGGGTATACAAACCTTTGCATATGTAACTTCATTTTTTTGAATGAAAGTTGTTTTTTTTTCGGTGAAAAACTAGTAAAAGAAAGAAAGTAAGTTAATTTTGTTTATATAGATTTTTATTTGAAATCATTTTAAGTTTATATATGCATTATTTAATAAAGTTATTATTATTTTTAAATTTTAAATATTTTTAATTAATATTTAATAAAAGGATAATGTAATTGTGTGTGGTTTTTTTGGGTAGCAATATAATTTTTGGGTGAGTTTTTTTATTTTTTTTGTTAAAATATACATTTTATAGATTACATAATTCAAGTTTACGATTCTAAAAAATCTCTACCAAATTTCAAGCGAAATGTGTGAAAAAAACAAACATTGTTAGTTACACTATACTTTTAATCTATTTTTTTTCTTTTTCTAATTTAATTCAATGAAGAAAAGGGAAATATTTTCATGATTTTATATAATATTTTTAATGTGAAATTTAGCTATTCTATGTTTTTGTTTTTTTGGTTGAAATTGCACGATATAAATTTTGGGTATATTGTATTTTTTTTATATTTATATTGTATTTTTAGATGCATAAATAATTAGTACCATGAAAAACTCCAGCCTACTCAAATTTTGGATATTATACAACTCAAACTTACAATTACAAAAAATCCCTAAATAATTTTGGGCAATATTGACCAAAAATTTATGAGGAAAAATCCCAAAACATAGAAGAATTAGACTATCCACATCTTTAATAATTTGTTAATCTAAACAAAAAAAAGAAAGATGAATTTCGCAATGGCCCAAGTGGGAGCTAGGTTTTTTTTTCTATGCAGGTGAAGTCGTAGATGCCACAACTGAGGCCTCAGTGCCTTTCCTTCCAGCAATTCAGTATGTTGTTCTAAAATTTTTTCTCCATTAGCACATCAGTATGTTGATTCCAATCTTTCAAACAATTCTTGAGACTGTCAGTTAGTCTCTCCTCTGCATCATCCTCTTCAAGGATGTTTCTCTGCTCTAGTTCATAAAAATGAACTTTCTCCTTTTCATTCATCTCTGCCTTTACCATCTGAACACCTTATTTCTGTGTTTCGGTCCTCTACTTCAGGACACTTAACTCATGCCACAATCCTGGCATCTCATCTGAGAAAACATTCACACTGTCTTCACTATCTTCCCAAGCCAAGTTTCCTGTTGTCACTATCTTCTCAACTTTCATCAGAATAGAATTCTGATCTTCCATCCCTGCAATAACTCCAGCTATCTGTCCATCAATATTCATTTGGCCATTTAACCAAATCAGTCTGTCATTATCATCATTAATGACAAATTTATCATCATCAAACACAACTTCATTGAAACAATCTCTTTCATAAAACAAGGAATTTATGACTTCCTTCTGTTGCAGAAACTCAATCTGGTCTTCATCAGAAAGATACTCATCATACTTCACTTGGAAACATTCAGATTCATTGAATACAGTTTCATCATATGAACTGTCTTCATCAATACTTGCATTCACACACAACTTATCAGTTGTAAAAACAAAATACCCCATGGTCTCCTTTGATGATTTTATCATCAAATCCTCTTGTTGTTCCAAGTCTTCTATATACTTCAGAGATTCTTCAATGGTCCTCTCTTCAATCTCTTCAAGCTGTTCAAATTCCAGCTTCTGGCCAACATCATAAGCTAAATCTCCTCTTCTTCCAATATGTTGGAAAGCAGAACCTTTCTCCAACTGTGCATGGACATCTTCAAAACATCTGGTTGTTCCATTTTCCTTCTCATTGACAACATCAACAGTTTGTTCTTTTTCACCTGTTGTTCCTGCAAACATACAAAATATGTCAAATGTAAGGCTCTTGGACCCCTTGGTCCCACTTGAAGCTTCAGTCTCCAATTCCTTCTCCAAATACTCAATCATCCTGAGTATTTCCTCCTTCAGCTGAGCATTTGTCATTTTCTCTTTCTTCCTTTGTGGCCTCTGCCACTTTACCTGCTTCTTCATGAGCCAACCAACCCTCTGGTTTTCCTCTATCATCCTCTCCAGTTCATAATGTTGCTTACTAATCTCAGCTATCTCTTTCCAATATTCTTCATCAGTGAGTCTCTTCCTCATGCCATTTTCCTTGGCATCTTCCCTCACTCTTTTGCTGTGGCCTCTCTCAGAACCTCTGCAATCTCTACTGTGGCTATCAGTAGCCATTTTCTCCTCCATGATTTCTTCACTCACAAGATGCACTAAGCCTCTGCAATAGCAAGCTCTCTTGCTGCAACTTACCTCACCAATCCCTTCTTCTGGATCCGTCTTTTGGCAAGTACTGGTCCCCTATCTGCTGCAACCTTCTGAGCACTCTCTTCTGCTCTCTCTAGGCTTCACTCTGCAACTTCTCAAGAACACATCTTTTCTTCTTTCATCCAACCTCAGTTGGGAATCCTCTAGGTTCTGCCACACTTCTTCTTCACTCAGAATCCCTTGTTGGACTCTTCTAACACTGCTCTCAAAGTTGTGATCTTCTCTTTGCTGAGATTCCTTCCTCAATTGCTTTCACTCTGCATTCCACAAACAATACCTTAAAACTGGAGTCAAATAAGGCTCATCAACTCACCTCTCAAGATCCCTGAATGATCTTGCTTCTTCTTTCACTTGCACTGCATTTCTATCTGCTGCAATCTTCAAGGCTCTTTTTCTTCAACTCCATATTCTGCACATCTGGAGACCTTCACTGCATGTCAAATCAAATCTACAATTTCTCTTTTAAACATATTTAAACATCAACTTTTCTTTCCTGCTTCAGTACACGTGCATTTCAGAAATAAACTTTCAAAGAGATAATTCAATTCTAGCTCTGATACCACATGATAAAGGGTAAAACCCACAGTCCCTGTTTACTCATATTTTAAATCTCATAGCTGTGTATAAAATGCATTCAAAATTTATGCCCCAACTAAATCCGCAATTTCGGAAAACTCACAATATTCCATGTTCTTGAGCTGACAATTTGAATAAATAAAAACTGAAGCCTTAATATTTCAATTTGAAGAATTGAGATATTAATTTAATCCTCTTCTCTTATGTCTATAAAGCCCCATACCATACAGTCAGATTCACTCTCTTTTGTGGGAGCTCTACTCTCAACAAATGGTCAATACCATATGCTGAAACTCATAACGCGCCTTAATTGTCCTTTTACCCTTATCATATGATTTTGTAACCATATATATTAAAACCAAGGCTTTAACCCTTTCCGCACGACCATATGCGCTTACTCCTCATGAATATACATGGTTAATTGACATTACACTTCCAATGCCAACAATTTCATAATACAATCATCACGTCCAACATATGATGCACATGACCAATAAAATCCGACTTCAACTCTTTAACGCTTCCCTAAGGTTTAATCATGATATAATGGAACATATCAGCCTTCCACCTCCGACCACAAATCCACACCTTTCATTTGGTTTAATTAAAAACCCGACCATAGACTTCTAACATTAACCTTCATACATTGAAACCCTTATTCTACCCACGCGACATACATTGTTCACTTTATAACCCAGGACTTCATATAATTCTCAGCCACATATAAAATAAATAAAAGTATGTCAAAACAACACTGACCATACCTTGGTTAGACCCGCACGCCCATCCAACGGTTGCGACGATGTCAGATCGTTTTGGACGATCCGACGAATAAAAACAGATATCACGTTTCTATTTCTCCCGAGCTTTAACACGTCGAATTCACGTGATGAAAGTGGTAATAGAATACCACTTTTGGACGCGTGTCCTCCAGTTTATGATATCGTGTTATTTTTGTAAAAACAACTTACTGCCTTATAACTTGCACGAAACCCACCTTTCACTCCAAAACAGCTTTTACTGTTCCCGCACGGTTCCACGGGCCACTTCTTATGGTTCCGCCAGTCAAACTCTGCATTACGACACCTCTCTCCGTTCGGCTTCGATTCAACCACTATTATGGTCGACTTCAATCCGATTTAACTCAACTTAAACAGAGGTTGAACACCCTCAGGAGTCGGATGCGAGATTCCCCTGCGTCCTTTATGAAAAGGATCAAACCTTATCAAGTTCTATTGAACCCTTTGACCTGAGTTATATAGCAACGTATGATTCCAACGAATCTCCAAGGACAAAAATGGTTTCATTCATGCAGAGGCTAATATCTTAACGCAATCAAATCAGTACACAGATTTCCCGAGACCGAAGGGGTGAACCCTTCGGGGGTTTTGACAATTCCATACGAATAAAGTAACTCTGTAAATTTATTATACAGAGATCACCCTCCTACACTCAGTCTTTCATTTCAAAATCCCCAATTACGGAGTCTTTTCACACACTATTCATGACACTTGAATACTTAACACACAGAATCCAATCGAACCATACACACATTCACACCGAAGTAATCAATAGATGCACAGATAGAGCTGGAACAGTTTCTTCATTTCTACAGTGAAGTTACTTACAAAGCTTTGGCCAGATCTTCGATCAATTGGCCCTTCTGCAACCTATCCTCTGCAGATCTCTCCTACAGCTATATGCAGCCTATGCAGGTCTATGCAGGTCTCCCCTAGGCTATGCCTCAGAGACTTATTTTATACAACTGCTACAATGAATCGATTCCGATTCTTTGATGACTCAACAAACTCTCCAAATTCCTACAGTTCTAAAATTAGACTAATTCCTAAACCGAAACTGACTATCTCTTCATGTGCCCACTAATCATTCAGGCAGTTAAATTTTTCTCCAGATTTAACTAAAATCACTCAAATGAGAATAATTACATAGGAAATTAAAAACAAGAGACCCCCCTATGTTTATTTATATACAAAAGATTGTCTTGGGCCTAATGCCCCTGCATCACCTGGAAGGGAAATCAGTTCCTATGAGAGCTCAGGTTGGAGATCGGGTCCAAAATCTCAAGAAAAAAATTCAAAATCAGATGGGGATTTCAACAAACCTCCAAAGCTTGATTTACGCAAGGAAATCATTGCAAGAGGACATCAAGGTACAAGACTATGTAATTGAACATGATTCGACTATTATCCTTAAAATGTGATTACTTGGAGGATGCCCTGAAAGGTCTAATTCATTTCAAGGATGCGGTTAAGGGAAGGCCCGATCCACAAAAACTAGATCTCCCCCAATATCCCAAGTCCCTATATTTTGGGATAGATGAACTAGGTGTCGACATTGACAATAAATCTACTAAAGGTCAATGAGCTCTACTCCAAGTTCCATTCAAGAGTAGTAATATGCATATTTAATGGTTTCCGGCCCAATATGGATGATTTTCATCAATGAATACATTCCTCTTGGACTAAAAACTGCGATATTCACCTATGCTCTAGGGGATTTTTTATTGTGAAATTTGATACAAAAAAAGATATAGATTTAGTTTTAAAAGAGGGACCATGGTTCTGGGGCAATGCAGGTCTTTTTATGACCCATGTTTTTTGGGTTTTTATGTAAATAGCATGGTGATTTCCAAAATTCCATTGTGGGCCAAGTGACATAATATTCCTCTGCATTTCTAGCATCACAAAGTGCTAGAAGGAATAAGCAACTCTGTGGGGAAATTCCTAAAAGTGGACGTGGATAGAATTACAAAAGTAATATTCACTTTCTCCAGTATCTATGTACAGGTAGACCTTAGTAAAGGTTTACCTGATCGTATTATTTTGATTCATAATAATGTGCAGTGGTCCCAAACTCTAGCTTTGAAAATAAAACATTTAGATGTCAATTTTTTTTCAAAATGGAAATCTTCAAAATTTGTGTCCTCAGGCAAAGAAATACCCCAAAATAAAAAAGAGACAATCCTCAAAGCCAGAGGAATATCAGTTCACAGATACCGCAAGAAGATGAGAAGAGGAAGAAGAAATCCCTGAAAATACTACAAAGAATGTTGAAAATAATTCCCAGGAAATCAATGAGAAGAGTGGGGTTGAGCTGGTAGATTCATTGATTCCGTACAACGTAACAACATCTATAGTTCATCATCAGGAGAATGTGAAGGTCTCCCAGGAAAAAGAAGCAAGTGGCACCAAAAGAATCCATAGATCAGAGAGTTTGTAATTTGATAAAGAAACATCTATAAATGTAGAAGAATGTGAAATAGCTATTGTATCTTCCATTCCCAACTCCAGTGGTTGGCAGAAAGTGGAGAAAAAGAATGGCATGAAAGAATAGTTTAGTTTTATTTCTCTTGTGAGCTTTCTATTTTGGCTACCAAGGTTGGTCTACTCAAATACTTTTTATGCATATTTTTTAATATGCCTTTTGGCATTTACAACATATAACCCTCATTATATAAATGAAAATTGCGATTTTTCCTTGGGAAAAAAAATGTTAATCTAAAAAAGTTCACTTCATTTATAAAAATGTGAGTAAAATATTTAACATAAAATTAACAAAATACTCAACAATATTGCCATCAATAATAAATTGATCATAACATTTTATATATAGATTTTAAATTTATTATCATGACGTTCAATAAATTACTATATATGTATTTTAAATTTACATCACTAAAATACAAATATCCACTTTTGCATGATCAACATAAATTTGATCAATAATCACAAAATAATTTCTTCCAAATTTTATAATTATTTAAACTTAATTTCATAACCTTTAAAGCTAAAATAATTCATTTAGTATAATAAAGATACAAGTTAGATTTTTAGCTTTAAATGATTCAGTAGAGTAACGATATAAGTTAGAAGTTTATTTGTATAATTGGATTTGATGTATATAGATTCTTATTTTTACAACAATATTTGTATTGTTATAAAATCAAGAACTAATAATTCATTAACATTAAAATTTTAAATTTTAAATATTCTATTTTAGTGTTTTATAAAATTGTGTTTGCCTCTTCGGTATTTTTTGTTGTTGTTTTTGTTCATGATTTAAGCTTAAACCCTTTTAGTATCTCCTCCATTGATTTATGAATTATGAATTTACAAACTGTTAAATTTTTCTTTTTTTTCTTATAATATGAGTTTTGGTTCTTCTTTAGAGTTAGTGGTTGTTTTACCGTCTTTGTCATCTCAAGTCTTTGATATTGTTGAAATTATATTCAACTACCTAATATTGGTTTGTGGAATTTGGTACCCACACACCTTCTCCATTCGATTTTGATATTATCTTTTATTTGTCTAGTTTCGCAGTTGGTTCAAGGTTGTTAGGTCCTGAATGTCTCTACATCTCACTGATTGTGGTTTACTGGGAGGTAGGGTTTGTGATCTTGTTAAAAAAATTTCAAATTTCTTTATATCTCCACTCCTTTACTCTTCGTATAACATATGGTGTCCTCTTCAGGGTGCTTGCTCCATACGTAGGAGTAAATATCCCTAATTTATCACCTTTCATTTCACGTCATTCACCCCATTACCCCATTTCCTATGTAATTATGGCTCCATGGCAAAGATTGCACAGTCGTCGTTGTAGCGCACCTGATTCATCTTCCTCTCGTCAGCGGTGCTTGTTTGGATGGGATTCAGTGGCGAACCTCTTTGACTTAGTTCCTTCAGAAGTAAGGAATGAAATTCACCATCTCGAAGCGAAGGAGTTCAACCGTCTATATTTTTATGATTCCTATATTTTACGCAACGGTCTCAAGTGGGTTCCCGATCCGAGAAAATTCAAGAAGTGTAGGCTTCACTTTCTTCATTCCCTCTCTGTGCATAGACAAATGGAAACTTTTCTTCATATGGTAATTCTTGACAAGCAAGTCAACAACTACAAACATTTTGCAGGACAAGAGGATCTCAAGAGAATTTTGTAGGTCAATCACTACAGCTTGGATGACATCATGGTCAGATTAACAAGGGTGGAGCAGTTTTTGGTATCTAATTCGGGTACTCGTAGTCTCACGATTTGCATGAAGCACCGACAGTTATTAATGCTCCTGTTGGCAACTTTCCAATTAGAGAAACTTTGAGGTAAAAAATGGGTATCAAAACGAAAATGTACAACCAAAGAACCAATAGGATTCAAGATAATGATGTCAACCATGGGGTATGATTCACCATTTTTGGAGTAAAAAGGTAAAAAGATAAAATAATAAAGAAATAAAAAACTATTTTCTCAACTCGTATCTCAACTTATCTCCCACAATTTTACTCAAATTTCAGGCGGGAGCACTCGTTGGATGCGGATTCCTCATTCAAGGATACCCATGTTGCATACTTTCGATGGACCCTGCTATACGAAAAATGAGAAATACATGAGAAATGTGATTGCAATATTACACTTCTCATTTATTTCTCATTTTTCGTGTAGTAGGGTCCATCGAAAGTATGCAACGTGGGTACTCCTAGTATGGGGAATTAAATTTTGCATCCAATGAGTTCTCTAGCTCGAATTTTGAGTAAAATTGTGGGGATATAAGTTGAAAATACGAGTTGAAAAAAAAGTTTCTCTTTTTTCCCTCCAAAATTTGATGAGGTAATCCAATATTTTTTTATTATTTCCTCTATTATTTTATAATATTCCTTAGGAGGCCCATTTTATACCTCAAAATTTCTCTAATGTCAGGCTAACTCCTCTTCCCTCTCTCTGGTCATCATTTATGACTAATGGTCAACAATGCCTAAAGTAATTTTCTCAATTGTTAGATGTTTCATGGTTTTGCACACGTCATCACACTGGGTTCTCGGCATAGCACTATGGCACACAGTTTGATTCTCTTTTTATGTTTCTAGGCGCAGTTCGAAACGACGCCTTGTTGTTGAAAATGTAACTAGTTTCACTTTTCATAATTGTTGTACTCATTTCAATATGTATCTTATATAACAAACAAGAAAATAAAAGAAAATAAAATTTATTGTTATTAAATCATGGGTTTCATGCTCATTATTGATGGTATTCTAGGTAAAATCATGTTCTTCGTTCTTCTAGGTTTTTTTTAGGTCTTAGGATTTATTCTCTTGAGTCAAAGGAGTCAACATCATGTTTATAAGACCCTTCGGGGAAAAAATATATTTGTAAAAGGAATTATTTTTTATTATAGAAAGTCCTAGAAGCTCCAAAGTACAAGTCAGCCTTGGGAACATCAATTTGTTCTAAAGGAGGGAATTCGACCCCTTGAGAAGGCTATATAAAGGAGAAGTTCGGCCTCATTTGGGATACACTCACTTCACAAGTTCGATCTATCAAGAAAGAGTTTGACTTGTAGTTGGGAAGCCAGAAGAAGGAGAGTGGTGCCTGACATTAGAGAAATTTTGATTCATAACATTGCCACCCCAATTTAGACCTCAAAATTTCTCTAATTTCAGGCTAACTCCTCTCTTATGAGAATATTCATTAAAATTCTTCATTTGAGAATCCCCTTTGCCTTATAGCTAATACTTCCCACTCATGGGTGTATTCACTTACCGATCCTTTTTGTTTGAGGTGAACGAATTTTTCGTAAACATCGTCTTCTTCTTCGTCATGGAACCTTTTGAGAAGGGTGTTTTTAAATCTCTCCTAATTGAACAAATGAGTTTCACATTTGTTGGACCACCATAGGAACCAATCATATGCTTCAAATTTCAAATTGTTGGATGCGGTCATTACCTTCTCTTGTTCACCTATTGGCAGGTTTTCTCCGAAAATGGCATCCATTTTATTTACCCATACACTAGCGCCCTTATGGTCCTTACCATCTTATTTAGGTAATAATTTTAAGGTAGTCTCTTTCGAGAAAATTTGTATAATATTGACTTCCTTCAAACTGTATATATGGTATTTGTGGCTTTTCATGCATCGACATAAATTCCCGATTTGCAAAAAAAATTCCTTCTGGAGTCTTGGACTTTGTGTAACTGAGGGATTAAGAGGTGGATTGGCTCCTCCCATAAACCGACTCATCATGCTCTTTATTTCTATGACATCCCGTGCCATTTGGTCTTGACTCTTCCTGAAATCATCTTGCTTCCTCTCGATATCTTCAAGGCACATGCGCATTCTGTTGAGTTCTTCTTGAAATTTTTTCGAATTGTCGTCATTATTACTGCTTCCCATTTTATTCTTCTTTTTCTTAGTGGACCCAATTTTTGTTTAATAATAATAATATTATTATTATTATTATAATTATTATTGAATTAATTAGATTATATAATCAAATTAATAAAATTAATTAATTATGATTATATAAATAAATTAATTGTAATCATAAGATTGATTAATTGTTATTATATATGGGCTACCAAACCGTTGATATATATATATATATATATATATATATATATATATATATATTGACCACGACTATATTGAACCGAACATATGCCACCTCGTTGACCCTTCGTATGGTATCACAGCATTCAATGCAACTTAATGGTGTATACAACTGTTGAGCCTTAGAATTGCCTTTTCTTTTACAAACCTTCACTTCATTTCATCGTTATTTTATCACTTCGTAAGCCTAAAATCAATGAAGAATGATTAGGATTGCTTAAAGTTTACATGCAATTGATTAACACATTGTATTTTCATGATTTTTTCTATTTTAACAATTTTCTGCAAAATAGCTACAGAATATAGGCATTCCGTAGCTGATCGCGCATTCATTAGCTGATCCTGCATTCCGCAGCCGTTTTAGAGTTTTAATGGGTTCCAGGTGTCGTCTGAAGGAAAAACGCATATGGGAAGATTCCTTACCTCATCCACATCATTCGTTGCTCTCCACAAAGTCTGAGCAAAAATATCTAAGTGGTTATGCACGTGGGACACCCAAACTAAGAGGCAGTCTCCTATTAAAACACGGATTCTACAGGTGTCCGCAATGATGAACGAGGCTGTCAATTAGAGTTTCAATTTGATTAGAAGTAGAAAGACACTTATCCCTTTATTTTCTCCAGTTCCGTTATGTAAATTTGCTATTAATATGCTTGGGGAACCGAGAGAAAGAGGTTAGATCTTGGTTAGTTTTTGGCTTTTGCCACAGAACCGTGAATACTCTGTTTTTCAGTCATTATCTCCTTTAATGAAAGAAACATCATCTCTGTGAACGTGTTGAGTCAATTTTGAGTTAGATTGCATGCTACCAGGTGGTGGAGGGCCCCTACCTCCTGTGCAGCTCTGTTTTTATAATTTAGATAAGTATTTTAGCTCTGTTTTCACAGTTTAGATGAGTATTTACTTTCAGTCTTATGTTTATGTTTCAATTTCATTGAGTTATACAACCAGAATTGTTCTAATAAACTTTTCCAACATATTATTCATGATGAACAAGATGGACTGTGTAATTTCATAGAGTAATGGCATGTCAATTTCAATAGAATACTCCGGAGGTAGAATGCATGTGGTTCAGCTTTGTCCTTTCTTTTCAAGTATGATAATGGCTCTTTAGTTTAATATTGTTCATTGTAGATTAATAACATCTTAGTTTAGTTTTAACTCATTGCTTTAACACTTCAAGTTTAGCTGTTGTCCATTGTAGCTTACTTTGTCTTAGTTGATAAATTCAATCTCACAGGCTTAATTATTTACAAAACTTCTTTTGTTCAAAATTCATACTCATACACAATTATCTGGACAGAAGATAGTATTATTATAAGGTCTGGAGTATTTTGCAGCTTCTTTATCATTTCACAAACAAGCCTCTTTCTCAAAGACTATTTTTGAAAGGAAATCTATAACTTTTGAGAAAGGTTTAATGGTGTTAAATTGAGTTGCAAAACAGAAGTAGAAACTAGTTTAGAGTAGAAACTTTACCTTGTTACAAATATTATTTTCCACATATTTTCCAACAAATCTTTATTCATGGATGAGATGTTGTACATTGTAAGTTATCTGTTTGATTAGTGATTTAGGAGAAAACTTCATTTACACTTAGCTTGTTCATTTATCAGGTTCATTTCAATTTCATGTTGTGAGTTTACAATAGAGTCATTATCAAGATTTGTATTTTTTGGTTGCTAGTCATAGTTAGACTCTGTTTTGTTTCAGCATTTGCATTTATTTACCATCATAATTTAGGCTTTACTCTGTTTTGACATAGTCAATAGCTTCTTTTCACCAGTATTTAGTTCCTTCCCTTTTCAAACATAAAACCATAAAACCAAAAACATCAGAAAACACTAAACACAACGAAGTAGGAAGAGGTTACTTAGGCACATATGGTGCACTTCACTTCAGCAGTTTACCAACCCTGGTTGACAATTAATGAACTCAATTTAGGAGACTAGGTTGAGCACAAACATTTTGGCGCCGTTGCCGGGGAAGTGTAACTAGGTATCCTGATTTCATACATCCACAAAAACAAAAACAAAAACTTCAATCACCTACCACACCCACTATATCATGTGGTGCAGTAAGAGCCACACATCCACATCATGAATTCATATTTTTGCGGAGTGAAGAATAGGTATAACGGTTGAAAATGGATCTGGAGATGATGACAATGAGGAAGATCCTTTTGGATTTCCCATTCAAGAAACTGATATCAACATTCAAATGAAGAACATCCATCCATCTGTACTTCCTAACTTCAAAGGTATGAGATTAGAAGACCCGGAAACCTTTCTTTTTGAATTTGAAATAATTTGTAGATCTTATGGCTACTCATTTCACATGCAAAAATTGAACTTGTTTCTGGCAACATTAAAGGATAGAGCTCTTAGATGGTTCATGAATTTAGGAACAAGTTCTATAAGGACATGGGATGATATGAAAGAGTACTTTTGGAAAAATATACAAAGGTTATTGCACTACTGTGACCTTAGAAATCAGTCTTTAAGATATATTGAAGATGAAAGCCTAGAAGATTTAGTGGAGAGATTTGCTTATAATATCAAAAGATCTAAATTGCATAATTTAGGATCAGATCATTAAAACTCTCACCTAATACCTGAGATGAATGGATTGAATTTTATTAATCTGTGGGAAAAAGAGGTATCTATGAATTTCCACATTAAGAAAATTTCTTAGAACTAATAAGAACATATCGGTTTAAAACAAAGTGTGTAAAGATCCCTCTAAGATCCATTTATGGCAAAAGTAAGTAAGTTAGCATCAGGATTGGTAAGTCAAACTGAACCTAACAATTTTCTAAACATTCTTGGTAATTTAAATGAACAAAATGACATGCTAAGAATGCAAAACAAGCAAAAAGTTGCTTCATTTATATTTTTCCCTAAATGTAGAAAGAAACATGCTTTGCATGAATGTCCACTTGATAACATTAAAATGTGTAAAATTTGTGCAGGATCACATACTACTGAAGATTGCCCATCATTACCGGGGTTGAAAGAAATTTACCAGAAGGATAATGGAGCAAATCAAGCACAAGAGCAACTTTGTTATGTAGCTCCAAGAGGACTATGGCAGCCTCATCAACCCAATATGATGCAATATCCTTATGCACAGTATCAAGGTTGTGCACAACAATCTCAAGGTAATTGGAGAACACCCTTGCCTTGGCAACCTTGGCCATCTCAATCCCAACCTCAAAACCAACCTTGGAAACCTTTTCCATCTCAATCCCAACCTCAAAACCAACCTTGGAAACCTTGGCCATCTCAATCCCAACCTCAAAACCAATCTTGGCAACAAAGTTGGCAAAGGCCCTATAACAGAAATCCACCATATCCTCAATCTTTCCCTCTCTATCCTCAATATCATCATCAATGTTATTCATACCATTTTCCTCCACCACAACATCAATATCACCCTCATTTGACCTCAATTCAACCTTTCCCATTATCATCCACACAAGCACCCCAAAGATTCCCCACTCCACTACCTCCACAACCATTTCATATCCCCAACAATAAAACACCTCAATCAACTTACAATTTTGAGGTATTGCAAAATGATTCACCAGCTGTCATTGAAGAACAACAAACAGAAGAAGAAGACTCAGATAAGGTCCAAGAATCAGGGATGTCTATTGATAAAGAGGAGATATTGGAACCAGAGATTGAAAAGTCTCATGCATGCCTATCACCAGATTCTACGAATGAAGATCACATCTCCGAAGACTTGCATTTCATGATAGAGGAAAGACAAGGAAGACAAGATTACATTGAATCTTGGTTCAATTCAGTCATCGGATTCCAATACTCAATTATTCAATATCTTCTGACATCATCTAAATCAAGACAGTTGGCATCTCATATACAGGTACATGTCAAAGAGTATCTTTCAAACCTGCATATGAGTTTATCTATCATCTTGTTACAGACATGGTTCCATTGGAAGTACTCATATACTTGAACAAGATTTTCTTTTTCAAGTAGAGTAGGACATAAAAAAAAAAAGAGAAAAAAAAAGAAAAAGAAAAAATGTAAAGAGAAAAATAAGTCCTATTGTGAAAACCAGCTTGTTGGCGCAATTGGACATGAGCTTTGCTTGAAAACCAGGCAACTGGCGAGCAAATTTCACAATAAGTTCTGCAATTTCATGATGGTTTCAATCTTTCATGGTTCTTCAAATCATTCTTGGTTCTATGCTCGAGTTGGATGATGTGGAATTCCTTAAGGTCCACCTTCCAACAGATCTTGTCCCATCGACCTCAACACTTTATCTGGGATCAATATTAGAGATTATTTGAAGTGCCTTGGAGCTTGCATTCATCAATGGCAAGTCTCCTCGTTGATAACAATGGGAATACAACAATGTCTCTTGATTTTCAAATCTTGCAGGCGACTCGACTTCGACACATTCATTCGTCCCTGTCAAGATGCACTGAGGTACCTTGACACTCATTTACATTATCGGTGAGTTGTCTCGCATTGGTTAACGATTTTCATTATTGATCGGTAATCCAATGATTTCTTCCCATGCTCGACTTCGACACATTTATTCGCATGGTAAGAATTATACCATGAATGTTGGCTTTGATGAAGACTAATGGTTTTATGGAATCAACAACAACTTGCAGCAGTACATTTTATTAGTTTCTTGTAGCAGCATGTTCATCTTCTTGTCAATTCAACCACAGCTGCGGAAAGTGGCAGTTTCTGCAGCTATTGCTGTAGCAGCCTGTTTTTGTTTTTTTTGCAACTTTTTCCAGAAGGCAGTTTTGGCGCAAATGTTGCGAGAGATTGGAGCAGAAATAAAAAATTCTGAGCTTCTGGGTTTTCTCAGAATATGATAAATTGAGTAAAACGCGGACAGAATTTGGAAATAAACAATTTTTAAGAGCATTTCAGAAGGGTTTTTTCAGGCAGATTTTCAATTTTCAGCATTATGGACAGAATAGGACAGATTTGAGTATTTTTGCACAGCAACACATTTTCTTCATCAAAATGAAATTCTGAAAGCATGTGGCAGTAGAGAAGGTAAAAATACATAGTTTCCCTTTGGAATCACTCAATTTGGCCTTAAAATGAGTCCGTGGCGTACTTTTTTGTTGCAACATTGGGCAAAATGAAGGGTGAAACAGGGCAGAAATTGATTTTATCATAACTTTCAAACCGTGCATCCGTTGGTCCTGAAATTTTTATGGTAAATGCATTGAGGTAGGGTGAATAAACACAGAAAATTTTAGAAAATTTCAATATGTATTCTTCAAGAAATTGGCCACTTTCACCTACAGCCATTTCTCATTTTCCGGGAGATCCGTGTAACCAATGGCAGAGATTTTTCGTCGGAAGATGCATAATAATATTGGTGACAACCTCAGAAAATTTCAGGGAAGTCTGATGTACCATTTGAGAGAAATTGCAAAATTCATTTCATTCTATAATTCCACTCCATCTCACTCCACTTTCACTCCATCTCACGCCATTTTCATTTCATTTCACAAGCCCATTCCACTTTCACTCCATCTCACGCCATTTTCATTTCATTTCACAAGTCCTATTCCACTTTCACTCCATTACATTTCACATCCATCTTCCATATTCATACTTAATTTCTTCTTACAGATTGCATGTTGCAGCCACATCTTATTCAGCAGTTCTGACATAATTGTACAGCCTACAAAGAGATGATGATTACAGGAAATTGAAGGATTCTGTTTTGAAGATCAACATGCTCAAAGCGGACCAAAGGAACAACATCAAGCATAGCAATTAACAAGGTCAAAATTCTGAGGTAAATTGTGAAAATTATTTTAATAGCAAAAAGTTAAAACATGAAATAGATACAATGTGTATAATCATATGTTTCCTAAAACAACCTATCATTCGAATTGATTAACATATCTTGGCCATATCCCTTATCCAACATTCCAACCTACTATTCCACATCTCCTTAAGATTGTATCATTCACTTATTTCACCAAAAGTTCATCATAAATTCTCCATCAGATCCATAGCCACTTCATTTTCCCTTATAGCTTAATTACCTCCATCCATTCACTTCCATTACACTTTGCAGCCAATCCATCTCTAAGTTCAGAAAGGTAATTCTAAGGGTGAAGCATCACTCTTCAACTAATCCATCTTCAGACACAGAGATACAATTTCAAAATAAAGCATTAGACTCTGTAGTCAATCTAGCTTTAAGCATAGAAAAGTAATTCTGAAAGGAAGATAATCTGCACAAAGGAGGAATGTGGCTAATTGTCAGGACACAATCAGTTGAAGTCAAGTATTTGGAAGGATATCCACAAGTCAAGGAGCTACTACAATAAGAAAGGAGGCTAAATTTTATAGAGAAATTTGATGGCTTCCATAAGGAGATTACAAAATCTTTTGATGGAGCAGAAGAAGAGAAACTGACATGGATATTGAAAATAAACTTGACACTCCACTACAAAAGGAAGATGAAGAACTAATCTCTGAAAAGTTAAGAGAGATTAGAAAATAGATTAGGGCCAAAAGAAGCAGAAAGATAAGGTTGGATGTTCTAACAGAGGTTTCAAAGCACATGGAATAAGTTTTGATGAAATTGCATGAGGACATGCAATAGTCTTGCAGTGGGGGTATGTTGAGCCTTAGAATTGCCTTTTCTTTTACAAACCTTCACTTCATTTCATCGTTATTTTATCACTTCGTAAGCCTAAAATCAATGAAGAATGATTAGGATTGCTTAAAGGTTACATGCAATTGTTTAACATATTGTATTTTCATGATTTTTGCTATTTTAACAATTTTCTGCAAAATAGCTACACGGGAATACTGAGCGCATTCCATGCGTCGCGCGTTATTAGGCGATCACGCATTAAATGATAGTTTTAGAGTTTAAATGGAGTTCCAGTGTCGTACGAAGGAAAAATGCATATCGGCGATTCCTTACCTCATATGCATATCATTAGTTGCTCTCCACACAAGTACGGCAAAAATATCTAAAATGGTTACTTAATGGACACAATTAGAGAAGCGATCTCCTATTAAAACAGTTCCTACAGTGTAATGAAGAAACAGTGTCCCGTGTCAGAGTTTCATTGATTAGTGAAAGACACTTATCCCTTTATTTTCTCCGGTTGTTATGTAAATTTATATTATATCACTTGAGGCTAGAAAAGAGTTTTAGATCTTGGTTAGAATTTGGCTTTTGCTGCTAACCGTGAATACTCTGTTTTAAGCATTTTTCTCCTTTAATGAAAGAAGCAGTATTCCTTTGAACGCATTGAGTCGATCTTGAGTTATATTTTCACGCTACTCCGGTGGTAGAGGGCCCCTACCTCCTGAGCGGCTTCATTTTCACTGTTTAGATAAGTATTTTAGCTCTGTTTTCACAGTTTAGATGAGTATTTACTTTCAGGCGGGAGCACTCGTATCTCAACTTATCTCCCACAATTTTACTCAAATTTCAGGCGGGAGCACTCGTTGGATGCGGATTCCTCATTCAAGGATACCCATGTTGCATACTTTCGATGGACCCTGCTATACGAAAAATGAGAAATACATGAGAAATGTGATTGCAATATTACACTTCTCATTTATTTCTCATTTTTCGTGTAGTAGGGTCCATCGAAAGTATGCAACGTGGGTACTCCTAGTATGGGGAATTAAATTTTGCATCCAACGAGTTCTCTAGCTCGAATTTTGAGTAAAATTGTGGGGATATAAGTTGAAAATACGAGTTGAAAAAAAAGTTTCTCTTTTTTCCCTCCAAAATTTGATGAGGTAATCCAATATTTTTTTATTATTTCCTCTATTATTTTATAATATTCCTTAGGAGGCCCATTTTATACCTCAAAATTTCTCTAATGTCAGGCTAACTCCTCTTCCCTCTCTCTGGTCATCATTTATGACTAATGGTCAACAATGCCTAAAGTAATTTTCTCAATTGTTAGATGTTTCATGGTTTTGCACACGTCATCACACTGGGTTCTCGGCATAGCACTATGGCACACAGTTTGATTCTCTTTTTATGTTTCTAGGCGCAGTTCGAAACGACGCCTTGTTGTTGAAAATGTAACTAGTTTCACTTTTCATAATTGTTGTACTCATTTCAATATGTATCTTATATAACAAACAAGAAAATAAAAGAAAATAAAATTTATTGTTATTAAATCATGGGTTTCATGCTCATTATTGATGGTATTCTAGGTAAAATCATGTTCTTCGTTCTTCTAGGTTTTTTTTAGGTCTTAGGATTTATTCTCTTGAGTCAAAGGAGTCAACATCATGTTTATAAGACCCTTCGGGGAAAAAATATATTTGTAAAAGGAATTATTTTTTATTATAGAAAGTCCTAGAAGCTCCAAAGTACAAGTCAGCCTTGGGAACATCAATTTGTTCTAAAGGAGGGAATTCGACCCCTTGAGAAGGCTATATAAAGGAGAAGTTCAGCCTCATTTGGGATACACTACCACAAGTTTGACGACGATGAAAGAGTCGGACTTGTAGTTGGGAAGCCAGAAGAAGGAGAGTGGTGCCTGACATTAGAGAAATTTTGATTCATAACATTGCCACCCCAATTTAGACCTCAAAATTTCTCTAATTTAAAGCACCTTCTTATGAGAATATTCATTAAAATTCTTCATTTGAGAATCCCCTTTGCCTTATAGCGACATTTCCTACCTGCGGGGTGTGTCTACTTGTCGATCTTTTTGTTTGGAGGCATTTAATTTTTTCTCGTAAAGCATCGCTTCTTTTCGTCATGGAACCTTTGAGAAGGGTATGGAATTTCTCCACTGAACAAATGAGTTTCACATTTGTTGGACCACCATAGGAACCAATCATATGCTTCAAATTTCAAATTGTTGGATGCGGTCATTACCTTCTCTTGTTCACCTATTGGCAGGTTTTCTCCGAAAATGGCATCCATTTTATTTACCCATACAATAGCGCCCTTATGGTCCTTACCATCGTATTTAGGTAATAATTTTAAGGTAGTCTCTTTCGGGAAAATTTGTATAATATTGACTTCCTTCAAACTGTATATATGGTATTTGTGGCTTTTCATGCATCGATATAAATTCCCGATTTGCAAAAAAATTTCCTTCTGGAGTCTTGGACTTTGTGTAACTGAGGGATTAAGAGGTGGATTGGCTCCTCCCATAAACCGACTCATCATGCTCTTTATTTCTATGACATCCCGTGCCATTTGGTCTTGACTCTTCCTGAAATCATCTTGCTTCCTCTCGATATCTTCAAGGCACATGCGCATTCTGTTGAGTTCTTCTTGAAATTTTTTCGAATTGTCGTCATTATTACTGCTTCCCATTTTATTCTTCTTTTTCTTAGTGGACCCAATTTTTGTTTAATAATAATAATAATATTATTATTATTATAATTATTATTGAATTAATTAGATTATATAATCAAATTAATAAAATTAATTAATTATGATTATATAAATAAATTAATTGTAATCATAAGATTGATTAATTGTTATTATATAGGCTACTAAATAAATTGATATATATATATATATATATATATATATATATATATATATATATATATATATATATATATTGACCTACCACTATATTGAACCGAATGATGGTGCTACCTCGTCAATTCTTCAAGAGGTATCACAAACATTCAATGCAACTTAATGGTGTATACAATTGTTGAGCCCTATAATTTCCTTCTCTTTTACAAACCTTCACTTCATTTCATCATTCTTTTATCACTTCATAAGCCTAAAATCAATGAAGAATGATTAGGATTGCTTAAAGGTTACATGCAATTGATTAACATATTGTATTTTTATGGTTTTTGCTGTTTTAATAATTTTTTACAAAATAGCTACAAAATACAGACGTTCCGTAGCCGATCACGCATCCCGCAGCCGATCACGCGTTCCGCAGCGATTTTAGTGTTTAAATGGGTTACAGGTGTCGTCTGAAGGAAAAACACATGTGGGTGAATTCCAGACCTCATCCACATCATTCGTTGCTCTCCATGAAGTCTGAGTAAAAATCTCCAAGTGGTTATGCATGTGACACCCAAACTAAGAGGTTACCCCCTATTAAAACACTCTGACTTAATGTGTCCGCAATGAAGAACAAGGCTACACAATATTTCAATTTGATTAGAAGCAGTAAAGACACTTATCCCTTATTTTCCATTGTTGTTATGTAAATTTGCTATTAATATGCTTGGGGAACCGAGAGAAAGAGTTTTAGATCTTGGTTAGAATTTGGCTTTTGCTGCTAACCGTGAATACTCTGTTTTAAGCATTTTTCTCCTTTAATGAAAGAAGAAGTATTCCTTTGAACGCATTGAGTCGATCTTGAGTTAGATTTTCACGCTACTCCGGTGGTAGAGGGCCCCTACCTCCTGAGCGGCTTCATTTTCACTGTTTAGATAAGTATTTTAGCTCTGTTTTCACAGTTTAGATGAGTATTTACTTTCAGTCTTACGTTTATGTTTCAATTGCATTGAGTTATACAACCAGAATTGTTCTAATAAACTTTTCCAACATATTATTCATGATGAACAAGATGGACTGTGTAATTTCATAGAGTAATGGCATGTCAATTTCAATAGAATACTCCGGAGGTAGAATGCATGTGGTTCAGCTTTGTCCTTTCTTTTCAAGTATGATAATGACTCTTTAGTTTAATACTGTTCATTGTAGATTAATAGCATCTTAGTTTAGTTTTAACTCATTGCTTTAACACTTCAAGTTTAGTTGTTTTCCATTGTAGCTTACTTTGTCTTAGTTGATAAATTCAATCTCACAAGCTTACTTATTTACAAAACTTCTTTTGTTCAAAATTCATACTCATACACAATTATCTAGACAAAAGATAGTATTATTATAAGTTCTGGAGTATTTTGCAGCTTCTTTATCATTTCACAAACAAGCCTCTTTCTCAAAGACTATTTTTGAAAGGAAATCTATAACTTTTGAGAAAGGTTTAATGGTGTTAAATTGAGTTGCAAAATAGAAGTAGAAACTAGTTTAGAGTAGAAACTTTACCTTGTTACAAATATTCTTTTCCACATATTTTCCAATAAATCTTTATTCATGGATAAAGATGTTGTACATTGTAAGTTATTTGTTTGATTAGTGATTTAGGAAAAAAACTTCATTTACACTTAGCTTGTTCATTTCTCAGGTTCATTTCAATTTCATGTTGTGAGTTTACAATAGAGTCATTATCAAGCTTTGTATTTGTTGGTTGCTAGTCATAGTTAGACTCTGTTTTGTTTCAAATACTCATCTTAATTTCCTTAGGCTTTAATTGCTTTCTTTGACATAGTCAAGGATTTCTTTGCACCAACATTTAGCTCCTTCCTTCAAACATAAAACCATAAAAAGACCAAAAACATCATAAAACACTAGACACAACGAAGTAGGAAGAGGTTACTTAGGCACATATGGTGCACTTCACTTCAGCAGTTTACTGACCCTGGTTGACAATTAATGAACTCAATTTAGGAGACTAGGTTGAGCACAAACAACAACGCCAAAAAATCACGATTATACTACCACAATGTAAACATAAACCTTATTATTTGTAATCAGTGTATTGAACACCACTTATGTGTATCCTGAGCCATGTGTGGGTTGATGTCACCTTTACCCTTTAACCCTTTTGTTGGGTGTGGAGCCTAATTTTCATCCTGATTTAGAGGTCTTTGTTTTAGTCGGATGTATACCCTAGGAAGACTGTACAACCCTCCACGTGAGGGGGGACTTGTCCCCCCCCTCGCGGAGGTGTAGGGGGGTCGACTGGCTAGGTGGTTTGGGGGCTAGTGGTCCCCCAGCGGAGGTTTCGGGGGCAGCGCCCCCAAAGCTAAAAACAAATGAAAAATTTCCTTGTAAAATATTGTAATTTCGTAGTCAATCTGGGTCGTTCATTATGCAAATGATCTAACAGTAGAAGTTATGTTTAATGTAGGGTTTTTTCCCCTAGAAGGCAACCCCTAGTTTTGTATGAGGGTATTATATTGAGGTTGTGTATTGTATGTGTATTATGAGCGAGAAATAGAAAGGGGGTCTGTGAGAGAGAGTAGAGGATATTACAGCGGATCTGTTGTAGGTTGTGTCTCTTCATATTACTGGATAATATAAAGAAAATATTGGTTGTTCAGGGTGGACATAGCCCAAATTGGGTGAACCACGTATATCTATGTCTCTCTTGTTTTATATGTTTTATGTGTTTGTGTTTCCGCGTATTTATGTGTTCCATTACTCTATAATATATAATTTTCTAATAATTGGTATCAGATCCGAAGGTATATTTGGTTGATAAACTCGCAGGAAAGAAGGGTCCTAGCTCAAAATCTTAATCATTCATTGGATAGGATGGCGAAATAAACCAAAAACCATTTATGCTCAATGGTGTAAATTGGCAAGTTTAGGGTCGAAAAATTTAACGGCCAAAACTTCCAACTCTGGAAGATGCAGATGGAAGATATTTGTATCAGAAATATCTGTACCCACAATTGAGTGGAAAAACAAAGAAGCCTTCAGATATGATAGATGAAGAATGAGATATTCTTGACAGAAAGGCACTTGGAACAATATGGATGTGCCTGGTGGCATCGATAACCTTAAATATTTCGAAGGAAACGAAAACAAAGGGTTTAATGACAACATTGTCGAAACTATATGAAAAACCATCGGCCTCAAATAAGGTATTTCTTATGAAACGTTTATTTAATATGAAGATGTCAAAAGGTGGATCTGTTGCTGACCATTTAAATGAATTTAATTCAGTTACCAGTCAATTAAGTTCTGTAAGGGTAAAATTTTATGATGAAGTTAGACTTCTGTTATTTCTGTGCTCATTGCTATAAAGTTGGAATGGTTTATTTATGGCCATTATTAAATTTTTCTCTGGATCTAGTACTTTAAAGTTTGAAGATGTTTTCGGTGCTATCCTTAGTGAGAAAATGCGACAGAAAATATCTGGTGAGACATCGGGTAATGCTTTGAGTGAAGAGACTAGGAGAAGAAAAATGGAAAGAGGAAAGAGCTTAGCATATCGCAATAAATCAAGGAAAGGCATATCCAAGTCCAGACCAGGGATAGTGTGTTGGAAATGCGGAAAGAAAGGATACCTAAAGAAAGACTGTAAACCTATGAAATGAAAATAAGGAGATGCACAACAAGAAAAAAATCATGAAGAAAATGTGACAGGTGATGTGTTACAAGATGCTTTGATTATTTCTTTAGAAAATGTTATTGATTCATGGGTGGTATATTCAGGGGCCTCATTCCATGCCACACCTGATAAGAAATATTTTCATGACTATGTTCAAGGATATTTTGGACAGGTTCGTCCAGGTGATGATAAACCCTGTAAAATCATTGGAATGGGTAAAATTCTTGTAAAACAACAGAATGGAAACCAATGGTTGTTAAAGGAGGTAAGGCATGTTCCAGATCTGTAGAAAATTTTGATTTCAACGGGGCAGTTAGGCGGTGAAGGTTGTGTGACAACTTTCACAAATAAAATCTCAAAGGTCACTAAAGGAGCCCTGGTAATAGCAAAAGGAGAAAAGGTTGGTGCATTGTATTTATGCAATGGTATTTCGAACTATGTTAATGCTTTAACTTCCAAAGGAGAAGATGCAACATTATGGCATCATAGGCTCGGACACATGCGTGAGAAGGGGATGAATATTCTTCACTCAAGAAATTTGTTACCAGGTTTGAAGAATAATGATTTGGATTTATGTGAGAATTGCATTTGTGAAAAATAGAAGAGAGTCAGATTTCTTAGAGTTGGGAAAGAAAAGAAGAGCGAAAAATTATAGCTTGTGCATACAAATGTATGGGGACCTGCTCAAGTATCATCTCTCAGTGGCTTTAGTTATTATGTTACTTTTATTGACGATGCAACTAGAAAAACTTGGATTTATTATATTCAGAATAAGTCTGATGTATTTGATACTTTCAAGAAATGGAAATCTTTGGTTGAGATTGAGACAGGAAAAAAGTTGAAGTGTCTGAGATCAGATAATTAAGGTGAATATTGCAACAAATATTTCAATAGGTATTGTTCAGAGCATGGAATTTTCAAAGAGAATAAAGTTCCAAGAACACCACAAGAAAATGGTGTATCAGAAGGATGAACAGAACAATCATGGAGCGTGCAAGGTGCATGAGATTTCATGCAGGATTGCCTTTAAAATTTTGGGCAGATGCTATAGATATTGTTGTTTATCTAATAAACAGAGGGCCTTCAAGTTCCTTGGATGGTGGTATTCCAGAGGAGGCATGGACATGTAAAAAGGTAAACTAATCTTTTTAAAGCCTTTTGGTTGTGAGGCCTTTGTCCATATTAATAAAGAAAATAGAACAAATCTTGAGGCAAAATCAAAGAAATGTACCTTTATTGGATATGGTGTTACTGATTTTGGTTATCGTTTATATGATTATGAAAATCAAAAAATCATTGTGAGAAGAGATGTAATATTCAATGAAAAAGGTCTTGTATAAGAATCAGTTACAGGAAAAGAAACAGGAAAAAGAAAACAAAGAATACACAGTTCTTGATGAGATCACAGAAAAAGCAAAGGTGCTTGAAAATAATAATAATCAACAACCACAACAAGAACAACCACCACAACAGCAACATGCACCTCAAAAACCTAAAATTGGTGTCAAAAGGTCTACCAAGATAAGCAGAACCCCTGAACGATACTCTCCTTCATTATATTATTTATTGTTGACTGATTCCGGTGAACCCGAATGTTATGAAGAAGCAATGCAGGTAGAAATCGGGAAGAAGTGGGAGCTAGCCATGAAAGAAGAGATGGAATCCTTAATACATAACTAGACTTGGGAATTAGTTAAGTTTCCTGAGGGTAAAACAACATTGTAGAATAAATGGGTTTACAAGCTAAATGGAGGAAACAAAGGTACAAAGCTAGACTTGTGGTGAAGGGGTTTTCACAGAAGAAAGTTATTGACTTTGATGAAATGTTTTCTTCTATTGTTAAGATGACTTCAGTAAGAACTGTTTTAAGTCTTGTAGCAGCGGAAGATTTGCATCTTGAACAGTTAGATCTAAAGACAACATTTCTTCATGGATATTTGGAGGAAGAGATCTACATGAAGCAACCACAAGGATATGAGGTCAAAGGGAAGGAAAAACTAGTGTGTAGGTTAAAGAAGATCTTGTATGGCTTAAAACAGGATCCAAGGCAGTGGTATCTAAATTTTGACAGGTCTATGTCTGAACAAGGTTATACTAGATGTCACTCTTATCACTTTGTTTATCTGAAAAAGAAAAATTATGGTAGCTATATTATATTGTTATTGTATGTAGATGGCATGCTTGTTGTAGGGTCTAACATGTAGGAAATAAATGTGCTCAAAAGAAAATGTTGATTAGTGGTTGTCATTCATGTCAACCCAAGCAGCACCAAGGGCTACTCCGATATTGCATGGGAATTTTGACCTACCAAATTGCTATATTCTAGGTCAATAATATTTAATATGGTTTCTACTTGTCGAGATGTTTCTGTTGATATATGGCACGCCATGTAATTCTTCACAGTTTGAGAGATATTCATGTTTGAAGTTTATAACCCCAGTTAGTGGGCTAAAACTCCATGGGGTTGTGGCATGGGTCATTTAAAATTCAATAATTAATAATTTTTAAGCTCCTAAAATCCCTCCCACGTTCACTTGTTGAAGTCCCTCTCAACCTAAGCATTTATATAAATTGTGATCCTCATCTCCTCCTCTTGTAGTGATTTCGCTATCTAAAACAGGTCATCGTGGAATTTTCGCTATAAATTTTTTTTCTACGAAGGTTCAGAAGCTGAAATTTTTATGAGGCGAAGCCGAAATCCTTAGGAAGCTCCTGTAATAATTTCAGATCAAGGTGCGCAATATATTCGGAGATATGATCTGTGGAAGTCAGTGTTTTTGCAGGCTCTTGAACTTCATCTCAAAGAAGTGACCTTGGGAAAATCATCATAACACTCTCTCTGAGTATCAAATTGGAATTGTGTAAAAAGTAGCGGATATTACACGGACTGTAGTTTTCTGTGTATCAATTTCAGATCCGAATTAAGAAACAGTGACACGTGGCACACCATACAAGTTTTCTCTACTGAACTAGTCCATAATTACGGCATTTTGAGAGATTGGGCATAACCCTCTCTTGAAGAATCCAAATTGGGTCAGACCTGTGGCATTGTAAATAAGACTCATAGGAATACTACAGAACCAAAAATCACATATTGGGGATCTAAAATAACATAGAGACACCAGATTCAGTAGCGAGATCCTAGAAGGAAAGAAAAAGCTAGATCATGTGTTGTCAAGGGCTCCAAAGGACCCGAATTTCTAGGGCAGAAAAGCAAAGCAAGGTGCAGCAAAGTGTAGCATGAAAAGAGTAGAAATCAATGTGCATAACAATAGCAAGAAGTTCACCACATGAAGTCTTCAAGTGGGCAGCACTGCATATAGTAATTATAAATGTACCATTGTACTAAGTCATTGTAAATGCATCATTGTAAAAATTGTACAAGTATCTACCTACCAAGAGTTGAAGAGGCAGTGTCGAGAGGTCTAGGATCATCATTATGTGGTTGTGTCATAGTTGGGGTTATGGTCTAATGTGTCTTCTTCTTCTACATCATTCTATATCATTGTAAAGTGGACCATTTTCCTTGGTACAGGAGTCCATTCTTGTTTTATTCTTCTATAGGGTGGTAGGGTGGTGCTAGGCTGGTGCATGAAGTCACCAATAGGTTCAATCTTGTGAAAACTTCAGGGTGGTAGGGTGGTGCTAGGGTGATTTGTATCTCATTGGGTGTTGAGGCATCCGTTCAGTTGACTACTGAAGAATCTCGGGCATTGGAGCATCCATCTAGTGCGAGCTGGAGAAGAATGCTTTTCTAAGATTCTAGGAAGTTGGAGCTTTATTTTCAATTGGAGTTGAATATTAAAGAATTATTAGAAAATCATTCATGTTTTTTTTTCCCGAAGAGGGTTTCCACCTTAAAAACTGTGTGCATTTGTGTGCCTTTTGTTTACTGCTATCATTGTACAAACACTGATAATAATTGAAGATTAACTAATGCTCTAAAAGATTAATAAGAATACTAATTGAAAGGAATACTGATTCACCCCCCCTCTCAGTATTTCCAATAGAAAATTAACAAATTCATTTGCAATGAAGGATTTGGGAAGTAAAAAGAAAATCCTTGGTATTAGAATAACTAGAGACAAGAAAAATCACAAATTAACATTGTCTCAGAATGAGTACATAAAAAAGGTGCTTGAAAGATTTAATATGCAGAATGCAAAACCAGTTAGTACACCTTTGGCTAGCCATTTAAAACTTCGTAAGAAGATGTGCCCCAAGACCCAAGAAGAAATGGATTATATGTCTAAAGTTCCATATGCATCAACAGTTGGAAGCTTAATGTATGCAATGGTCTGCACAAGGCCTGATATTGCACATGCAGTGGGAGTTGTAAGCAGGTACATGAAAAATCCAGGAAAAGAACATTGGATGGCAGTGAAATGGATTCTCATATATTTGAGAGGTACCACAAATCAACCATTATTCTTTGGTGGTTCAAACATTGCTCTACAGGGATATGTTGATGCAGATATGGTAGGTGATAAAGATAACATAAGGAGCACTACATGGTATGTATTTACTATAGGTGGAACAACTGTTAGTTAGGTTTCAAAAATGAAAAGTGTTATTGCACTTTCAACAACAGAAGTAGAGTATGTTGCTGCTATAGAGGCTAGTAAAGAAATGATTTGGTTACAAAGGTTTATGGATGAATTGGGTAAGAAGCAGAAGATGGGAAGGTTATACAGTGACAACGAGAGTGCCATTCATCTTGCAAAGAAATCTACATTTCATTTCAGGACTAAACACATACAAATCAAGTACCATTTCATATGATTAGTGTTGGAAGATGGACAGTTGAAGCTTGAAAAGATACACACTAGCCATAATCCTACATATATGTTAACAAAAGTTCTAACTAGGGAGAAACTGAGATTCTTCTCAGTTTCAATTGGTCTTCAAGTATGATGATGAAGATGATAAAAAACCAGGTCCAAAGTGAAGTCATTGTCCAGAAAAAGAAGTAGTGGTGGAGTTGCTACAATCAATCTCCAAGTGGGATATTGTTGGGTGTGGAGCCTGATTTTCATCCTGATTCAGTGGTCTTTGTTTCAGTCAGATGTATACCCTAGGAAGACTCTAGAACCCTCCATGCGGGGGGGGGGACTTTTCCCCCCCATGGGGGTCTGGGGGGCGATCACCCCTCGGCTAGGGTCCAGAAGCCAGTGGCCCCCCAAAGCTAAAAACATATGTAAAATTGCCTTGTAAATAATTTTAATTTCATAGTCAATTTAGGTCGTTCATTAGGCAGATGATCTGACGGTAGAATTTATGTTTAATGTATGGTTTTTTGCCTTAGAAGGAAACCCCTCGTTTTGTATGAGGGTATTGTATTGTGGCTGTTTATTGTATGTGTATTATGAGCGATAAATAGAAAGGGGGACTGTGAGAGGGAGTAGAGGATATTACAACGGATCTGTTGTAGGTTGTGTCTCTTTATCTTGCTGGATAATATAAAGGAAGGACTGGCTGTTTGGGGAGGACATAGCCCAAATTGGGTGAACCACATATATCTATGTGTCTCTTGTTTTATATGTTTTATGTGTTTGTATTTCTTCATATTTTATGTGTTCCATTTCTCTGTAATATATAATTTTATAACACCTTTGATTGGGCTCATTGTTTGACAGCAAAAGATGACACTTATTATCAACAGTGTCTATGTGGATGCTTTCGTAGCAGTGTCACAATTTTTTACGACGACGAGGGTAATATGTTTTACTAGTCTGCGATGAAGGTAATACGACAACATTTGACTAGAATGTGACCCGTTCAGACAACGTTCCCATTGCAATATGTTGTGTGTGTGTGGACAACGACACAATTTGGACAACGACACAAAGGAAGGCCACCTAGAACACAAAAAAACGATACAATGGACTGCAGGGAAACATGGGTGACAGGAGAAGTCGGGCATCGAATTGTGCAGTTACCAGCCGAGGAATTTGAACCGCTCCGATACCAATGGTGTATTTAAACATGTATGCAAGCATGAGTCATATGTGTAGACTTGTATCTGTAGTAGTAGTAGTAATTGTAGTATTTATAAAAATATGAATGGTGCTTACAATTATTCGTAGTAGTGTGCCTATATAGGCATTGAATAGCCACGAAGATAAAAGGTCATAGATTTTGACCCATGTCTCTTCACAACTAATGGGACATTAACTAATTTAAGTAATTTATTATTATTAATATTGGATATTTTAATATTTATTATTTAATTGATGTTTATGAATATTTTTATTCATAACAGAGAGTGAAGGTCTAAGAGAAGAAATAAGGATGAAATACCTTGGTTTTGGGCTTTATCTCTCTTACACATGCATATTTCTAGGGTTTTTGGTGCTGCAGAAGTAGGCCAAAATTGCAGGTCCAAATTGCAGGATGATGAAGTGCAGAATATTGTTGCCGGAAGGGAGGAAACCATATTGACCTCACTAACCTTGGAAGAGCAGTCTTTCTCTAGGTAGGTCTCTGAAGGAGGTTGGATTAGGGCACCCAAAGAAGTTGCAAGACCAAAGTTTCAAAATCAAGTTGCAGTACGGGTTTCAGTATTGAAGTTGGTGGGTTGAAGTTGCAGTATTGAAGTTGGTTGATAAAAATCAAGGAGGGACTTGAGGAAGGGCTGAATTGGTACTAGGTAAAGGTCTAGTCTAGGGTTTCGGTCTTTGTATCTCATTTGAAGTAGATTCTAAGAAGAGAAGAGTTTCCAAGTTTTCCCCTTGGAGGGGTTTTTCATTGGTTGAGAGATTAATATATATGTCCTTTATTGTTGAAGTTTTCTGTGGACATAACATGGAGGTTTAACATGGAGGTTAAAGAAGAAGATATGACCAACTTGAAATTTGGAAGGTCTCAATGTAATTCCTTCATATCAAAGAAGAAAGTGATGAGAAAGAAGATTGGCATGGATCTTGTCATTGAAGAGAGAAGGTGACTTCATGATACCTTTAAAGAAATAAAGCTCGATGATGCAGAGGAAAGAGGGAGCTAGATAGATATGAATAACTACTAGTTGATTCTATTATGAAGACAAGATGTAAGGCTTATGATGATGACTTCCTAATTATAAAGGAAGTTTGTAAACTCCTCTAGATTTGAGATGGAGTAAAGGAGTCTCCTCATATAGGAGCAACGTTATATTCTCAATATTAAAGGATAATAGGGATGTCCTCTCTAGTTTGGAGGGAGTGATGTTGGAAATCACATGTGCATTTTCCTCTTTACGTGATGAAGAGAGGATGGCAAAGGATTGAATAAGAGTTTGTGGTTTCCTTGAGGATATAACATCCAAGAAAGGAAAGGGACTAACACTCTTTGAGAATGTTACATATATCCAAGAGAAGAGTGGTTGAAGAGGACCAATATTATTTGAGGAATAGGGATTGGAGATCCAAGATAAGAATAGACTTAAAGGGACATATCTTGTAGACATTCGGATGGGGTATGTACCTTGTAGAGGTAGTGTGGTATCACACTTATCCAAGTGGATATTGGTGGCTACCCTCCTATTCCACTTGGACCCCCACCATTGTTTCTTTTAGTTTTTCAATTTCCTTAATTGTAGCACAATTTACTATTTTTGGCAGTTTTTTGGGTCCTGAACTTCCAGAGCCGTTTTGAGGCCCTAAACGATGTTTTTTTGGGGAAACCACCTCCAGGTGCAGGTGAGTCAGAGACTTGATATGTTTTTTCAATGGTTGTATTCCTCGGATATATATTTCTAACGATGTATCATGTGCATGAAACAAAGATAGTATGGCAAAGTTACGACCCCGAGAAGTTGATGTACCAATTTACCCTGACGTGGCCCATAGTTTGGTGTTTCATCTCCTAGGGTTAGTTTTTTGGATGTTGAGGGTTTTATATTGTTTCTCAATAATAAATAGGCTTTCTAGCCTCATTGTAACACAGTTAAGAGGCATGTATCTGCCACATCTTTTCTCAGAGATAAGCTACCAACTCCCTAGCTAGTTTATTCCCATTCTGTCTATAAGCATATTTCAGTTATGAGATATTAATGAAATGAAGTCGTATTTCTGCTACATCTCTGCGTTTATGTGTATTTATATATTTTATTGTGTTCCCGCATAAGTCCGGATCACACACGTAAAGCCCCCCAACATAACGCTCTTGATTAATGAATAACTTGTCTAATTAGGCCTCAAAGACAGTGTCGATCATGATGATGATGCTTACATTGTGGATTATCAATATGTCTCTTCTTATGAAAACCCTTCAGTTTGAGATATGATGTTGTACTAGTTTGAGCAATTATGAATACCTCCCTAGTTTAGAGGGAGTGTTGAAAAATTAACTAGTTTCAGTATTGATACTTGTGACTTAGTTCGTGTTTTTTTCCTAGATACATTTTGGATGTTATCGTATGGTTGGCATAACATTAGTAGGCGTATTTTTATTGTTCTCTATATTTTATATGTTTCTTTTTACATTTTGTAAATCTCTTAAGGAATAAATGCACAAATACAATTAGTATGTAAGGGTATCTTTGTCTCTGGCACAAGAAAAATTTTGTATCCTAGATTTCAGTAGCATTAATGGTGTCTGTTGGTTACCCCTAGTTGAAGTTATAAAATCTCAGGGTGTTTTTTTGGAAAGTATGATCAACTCTAAATGTACCATATTTTAGCATTAAAGGAAATATTTGACAAATATTACAAAAAAAATATGTTCTTAAATATATTTAAATGATTTTTTATGTTATAAAATCATGAACTAATAATTCATTAACATTAAAGTTTTAAATATTGTATTTTATTTTTTTTATAAAAATGCATTCTTAAATATATTTAAATGAGGTGATAGGTGGATGTGTTACATCAGTCTAATAGTGTTTTTTAGTGGAGGAACATGTGGGAAAAGAGAGAGAACTTCATCTTAGTGGCATGTCGTTGATTTAAGTAGAGGAACATGGAGAGGGAAATGATAAGAGCATCCATGGTGATTCCACCGTGTTTAGAGGGAGGCTCTAGCAATAACGATTTGGACACAATGAACACAAAAACAATTATGTATTCAGTTCAATACTTCTTATTCTAATTCAAGAAGAAGAAGTTAAGGGTGAACCAGGGTCACCTGGGAGACTTCATAACTTCATGACCTATCCCTCCTCTTCACTATCTAGTTCAAATCATAACTTTGGGGGTTTGTTATAGTTTTACTCTAGTTTCTTGCCTACTCCATTATTCTATTATTTGTTTGATTTTTTTTCTTATAGAGTGCCTTGTTTTGTATGTTTTATTTTCTTTCACCATATATAAATATCTCAAGCCACTCCAAGAGGGCTTGCCTTGGGGAGGAATGGTTTAGCATGCACTATAGTCTATAGTTAGAAGCCATTAATGGTTTGTTTTGAGAACCTGTTGTATTGGCTCTATTTATTTATGTAGTATCAAAATATTCAACCTAAGATAAGGTTCTAATCTGACTTTCTTTCACCACCTTTCACCTTTCCTTGTCTTCTACCCCTAAGACCATAAACTTTCATTTAACAAACCCTCTCATTTTCATCATCATTTTGCTAGCACTCACTTTGATGAACATGATGAATCCATTCTTTATCAATAACTTTGAAACTAATAAAAGAAGAACTTGAGGAAAATCTAAATTTACATCCCAAAACCTGAACCTCAACAATCCTACCCATAAATTGATCAAGGTTAAAAAGGAAAATTTTAACACTGAAAGGTTCTTTCACAAGAATTTCAAGCTATAAGTCAAAGAAGATATTGTTGTTATGGAACATGTTGTCAAAAAGAAAGGAAACAATTCCCTAAGGGTTAGATTGAAGAAAAAAATAAAGGTTGTGATGTCGGGGTTCTACTAGTAAGCAGATCCTAGCATATAAGAAACTCACTGCTTCAATCAAATATGAAAATGCTCAATTCTTCTATAAAATAAAACCATAAAAACATTTAGTTTAAATTCACATGAAGGCGAAAAGAGCCATGCAAATCAACTACAGATAACAACATCGAAATTCTCTGGCCAAATATTACATTGGGTGGCCTCTTGGCTCTTGGCCCTTCAAACCACTCCTCACTCTTCCTGTACTCCTCACGTACTCAGCTCTTTTTTCTCCTCACAAAATCACTCCTATTTATACATAAATAATGTATTTATTTCACCCCACAAATTTCTCCACCCAATCCTCAACTAAATCTAATTTAAATTCATTTTAGGTGTGGAATCAACAAAGTCTCGTACATAAATTCCTACTCCCTAAATTTGCTACCTAATTCTATTTTCCCTCATATCCTTTTAATTAAAAGAATATATACAAAATCCTCACCTTTTCTCTTAATTTATTAAAATAAAAAATTTAATTAATAAAATAATTAAAATGTCTCACCCCCTTTATTACATAATTAAATAATGAAAAATTGGGCTTGATGCTCCTACATCAGACTCCCAAGGTTGAAATTAACCATGATCGCCTGATCATGTGTTCGTATCTTTGTTTGCCTAGATCCCATATCTTGTGCTGCAACTTTCCATTTGTCACTGCTTCTGTCTGTTGTTCTTCTCTAGGTCTCCATACTTTATGCTGCATCGCCCCACTGGCTATGCTTTCACAATCTTCTGTTGTCTTCCTCTTGATTCTTCTTCTTTGTTTTACTGTTGCTGGCTTCTTCTAGGATACCTTCATCATTATCCTCCTTATCAGTTCAATTTCTCGGTCCAATAGATTTCCTCTAGCATCGGCAATAAAAATTGTACTCACAAAAAAATTGTTAAAATAAAAAACATAAGGCCTCAGTGCCTCTTTCTCTTCTGGCAACATTTCAATACGCTGCTCTAAAATTTTCGTGTCCATCAGCACATCAGTATGCTAATTTAAATTCTCTATGAGACTATAAGTTAGTCCCTCCTACACAACATCTGTTTCAAGAATGTCTCCCTGTTCTGGTTCACAATAATGAACTTCTTCGAATTGCTAAATCCTTCCTACCTCCTTACTCCCTGTTTCCTGATTATTATTCAGAACAATTTATTTGTCTTTCTCTTTCAGCAATGCACCCTGAGTATAGATCCTCTAATTTTCCAACTCTCTTCTCTGAAGATCTAACTTTCTATATAACTTAACAATCTCAACTGGAGTAGAACTTGGAAATTTTACACAACTTTCCATACCTTCATTTTCTGTTGACCAATCATCAGATGGTCCTTCTTCCCCCGCTTCAATATTCTGTTGAATATTTCCATGAGACCCTTTTGTTTTCATTTCTTTCTGAGATCTTTCTATCTCAGCATCATTCTGAACAGATTTCAGATTCAACTATTCTTCTTTAACAAAATTCAAAGTTTGTTCAACGTTCTGTGATGTACCTGTAATCACACACCAATCATTAGTCTTAAACACATAAGACCTTGTGGTCCCACTGGATGTTTCAGTCCACATCTCTCTTTGCTGCTCTGAATCCTTCATTTGATTTAGTTCTTTTGTAGATTTCTCTTCTATCTCATCACTACTTCCACTCTTCCTTTGGAAATCTTCCTGAATTGTCCTGGTTTCAGCATCATCACATTTTAAACTTTTGTCTGCAATCCCATTAAACAAATACATTTGTTTACCTCCTTGGAATTTTTCTTCAGCATTTCCACTTTGTTCTGGTTCCATAATAGCTTCGACTTGCTATCTTACCCCAAACAAGAATTCAACTTTGATTTCTTCCTGTTGTAACAAATCAAAATTTTCCTTCTCTGAAAGAAATTCTCTACCAGACTTTACCTCAAGATTTTCATTCTCCTTTGTGACAGTTCCATCAGACTGCTCATCGTCTTTCGCACATCCTGCAAACATACATAAACTATGAGAAAAAATGTAAGGCTTCATGGCCTCACCTGTTTCTCTCGCCAAAACATCTTCAGATGCTTCTGAACTATCCCAATAGTTCATGGGATCTTCCTCACTGATCTCTTCACCCAGAATTTCGCCATGTTCCAGGCCACAAATGGAAACATCCATTTTTAACTCAGCCTCTCTGAGTTCTTCACAACTCAACATCTGCTCGAGCTTCCTCAACTCTTCCATCAATTGTATGTTTACCTGTTTTTCCCTCTTTGCATGTAGCTTCTGCCATTTCACCTTCTTTCTCATGGTCCAACCATGTGTCTGGTTTCTCACATTTTCCTGCAACAACTCTATTAACAATTCAAGGTGAATTGTTATCTCAACCTTCTCCCGCTCGTACTCTTCATCAGATCTCCGGAAAGGACTATCAACAGTCATCTTCCCCTTCTTTGTGAACTTCCTCTGTTCACGTGTGGACTTCATTTAATCCACTTCCCCACAATGCTTCACACTTGTCATTTATCAAAATGCAACTTCTTCTCCTGCGCTTGGCTTCTCCTTGTCTTGGAACCAATCTCTGACAACCTTCTTGCTACAATTTGCTGCAACAACACTTTAGCACGCATGTGTTACAACGACCAATTCTTTGGGTGTTGGGCTCCGCTGATCATGCACCCAATTATATTCAGATTCTTGACTTAGTTTACGACTCCTCGACTTCGGACTTACACCAATTTTCATCTTGGATGAAAATACTCAATCTCAACTCAAAACTATCCAAACTTTCATTTGACTCTAACACATGTTTTCACTTCGAGACTCGACCCAAAAATTATGATAATGGATGTTTCAAGTTATACAATCTTCACTTTCTTTCATATTTCATTCTTTATGAAAATCATCATTTTTTCGTCATCACTTCACATGATACTGAAGTCTTTAGTCGAATTGAAATTCAAGTGTTTCAAGATTTATTTTAAGGTGAAAATAAATAAACCTTTCAATCTTCAATGTTCAAAAATACCTTCCTGAAGTATCATACCTCATGCTCCTGTTAAGGTTATTAATAAACCTTTCTTTCTGCAAACTCAACCCTCTGGTTTCTATTCCTCTGTGCCATCCTCGTCAAAAATAACTTAACCAAAACTGTGAAGAATCCTCATTAGGCATAATAAATAATCACACTATGCATAATAAATATCCTCAAATAAAAATGCATATTTCTCTTATATCATCCAGGATTAGCACATTTTCATTCATTTTCCATTCAATTTTACCTTAAAATTTGCAACAGTAGTCTTCAAATATCATCTTCAAACCAGGGTTAAATAAAATATATCAGCTCACCTTCAAGATCTTTGTGTGATCTTGTTCCATCTCTCATCTGCATTGTGTCTCTATGTGCTATCATCTTTCAGACTCAAAATTCGATCTCCTTTAAATGCATTCTCGGCAATTATTATTTCCAATCATGCTCGCAATCCTCAAACCATACCACCGTTTGACAACCATCTCTAACTCCCTTACGCAAGCATCTTACCACAATTTATATAAATGACTCGAGACCACATACCATCTATTCCTTTCCAAATGGTATTCTTTTTTAAACCCCGCTTGAACTATATCAATTTCGAATTGACCATTTACAAATTTGAATCCATTTAAAGGATTTGAATAACATGAATTTTAAACCAAAAATATATGATAGCTTACCCATTCATAGTTACATCCATGTAGTTATTTACTCCACTCTACGCACACAACGTTGACAAAATATCTTAATTAACGCTATCAATGATTTAACCCAAATCCAAATGCATTTTAAAACCATTGTAAACCAGATTTCAATGCAAACTTTGGCTATATCATTTGTCCTGCACATACATCATGTCAATGTTTTATTGCCATTTCAAACTGCACATGCATCAACTCCATAACACAGTCAGTTTGCGTAGCTTCCAACCTGTGGCATGTAATACATCAAAACTTCATAATGCAGTCAGTTTTGCGTAACTTCTCAACTCATTTTAAAACCAGTTTAAGCCATATTTTATTTTGACATTACCATTGAATTCACCACACGCTCCATGTCTACCAACTGCATAGACAAGGCCATCAACCACTTTCACTGTAGATGGGGTTTATCATATATATAGACTCTCGAACTGCAACAGAGACTACGTATCCACCAACCACACACTCTAACAAGTGTATACTCAACAGAGACTAGTCTCTGGAGGAGATGACAAACAGCTACTAACCCAATCGAACTGTAACATTTATTCCATCTACGGCAAACCAACGAATTACATTTCCCTGTGGCTCCACTACGTCGTAATCATACTCTTTGTTCCAACGTAGAGTGTGCCTTTAATCTGGTGTCAACCTCCTGCGAACACCTATGCAAATGTATTAACAACTTACATTACGATTCCGGCACAGTATGATATGTTAGAATTGCTTCAATGTTGCTATTTGATACGGTTATGCCACAATGCAACCTCTGCAATGCTTCATGCTATTGTATATTGACCATGCACACATCAAGGCCTTCACGCAATCTCACAGTGATCACAAACTGATGACGCCCTATATATCATGACGAATCTCGCACCTAAACCTTCTCGTCCTTGTGCAATGATGGATCTCACACAGACTTGTCTCGACGCTCAGCTTGTTCCATAAAATAAATAAATAAATGTTGTTCTCATATGCAGTATAATCTCAAAGTGATGCAATGCCAATACATCTGCACTACGAGAATTGTTCCCGGACGGAGAATCCCTGACTGCTCCAGAAATTCATTCACATGCATTCTCAGTGCCGCTGTGACCAATGCATAATTACTAACATCGTAGTCTAAAAAAGTAATAGAATGGCTCGAAATCCAGTAGATATTTGAAAAAAATCCGGCAAAGATTTTATCAGAATCTTGTTTACAGTTGTTAAACTTTAGTATTTTGGGTGTCCTGAGGGTTTTTGATAGTGATGAATCCATTTCCACTCTCAAAAATGGATATCAAACACTGCAACTACCTCATTTTTTGAATTTTACTGAACCGGATTCCGGAAAAAACCTGTCGTCCAGGCTATTTTGTTGCCTGGAAAGACTACTCCATTAATAACAAGACTCTTCCCTTTCTTGACCGGATTAGCAGCGACATTTATCAATGGGCCCGATCCACACACCAACGAGCATTAAAAAATGAGCCCGATCCTCACGAGAGGCAATCCAGATGCCGCTGTGCCACTTGCAACGGTGTCCACCCATTGGCATTCTCAACGCTACAACTTGATCAATCATTAGCCAAAAGATGATTGCATTTCTGCAGCAATGTTTCCAAATTCAATGCACTATTCAGAAAAAACAGAAATGTGGTTCAGCTTGTAATTTCATATGGCATGTGAATCCGAAGTAGAAATATCAACTGCTATTACTATTCTGCTGCTAAACTGGAGATGACAAGGTTTTGCCTACAATTATACTTTTAGAAAACTCCCAAACTCTGTTCTCTATTCCGCTAGGATTACTCCACATGGACTAATTCACATGGATATCACCGGTCCCTACTATGAGCTCATCACAACATTTATTTATATAAATTTGCAGATTCAGAAATTAACTTATAATGTAAACATTAATGAGACTAATTCCTGCATCCACAACACACTCTCATACGAACCTTCACAACTTCTCGATGCAACAATCGACTTCACGATATTCACTCACCCACTTGTATTTAGCGCTACTACTCAATCTTGTGTGCAATACTGCTCAACAATTCCCATTCCAATGCCACTTCCAACGTCGGCCCTGTTTCAATTTGCCCATATACACAGTTCGATTTTAAATAGGTTGCCCAATTCCTATTACGCTATCAACGCAGACTTTAGAATTCGCCATTTCTCCTGCAAATATTATCATAGCTGTGTCCACATATTCATATATATATCTATATATATATTTGCAGATTCAAAATAGGTATCTTCTCTGGCTTTGGTACCAAATGATGCCGGGGTTCTGCTAGAAAGCAGACCCTAGCATATAAGAAACTCACTGCTTCAATCAAATATGAAAATGCTCAATTTTTCTATAAAATAAAACCATAAAAACATTCAGTTTAAATTCACATGAAGGCGAAAAGAGCCATGCAAATCAACTACAAATAACAATATCAAAATTCTCTGGCCAAATATTACATTGGGCGGCCTCTTGGCTCTTGGCCCTTCAAACCACTCCTCACTCTTCTTGTACTCCTCACGTACTCAGCTCTTGTTTTTCCTCACAAAAACACTCCTATTTATACATAAATAATGTATTACTTTCACCCCACAAATTTCTCCACCCAATCCTCAACTAAATCTAATTTAAATTCATTTTAGGTGTGGACTCAACAAAGTCCCGTACATAGAATTCCTACTCCCTAAATTTGCTACCTAATTCTATTTTCCCTCATATCCTTTTAATTAAAATAATATATACAAAATCCTCACCTTTTCACTTAATTTATTAAAATAAACAATTTAATTAATAAAATAATTAAAATGTCTCACCCCCTTATTACATAATTAAATAATGAAAAATTGGGCTTGATGCTCCTGCATCAGGTTGGATATTAGGCTTTGGGTTTTCCAAAACCTAGGACACCAACATATTCATAATGATTGAATTGTATTGGGTTACCAAAGCCTTTATTTCTTGGGTTATGGATGAAAAAGGCACATAAAATCAAGCCATCCTCACCGAACATGGGCTTAGGGATAAGAATTTTAAATTGATCTTTATATTGGTGTTTGGTGTTAGAATTGAGCTGTGTGAGTTGCAAGATAGTAACAAGTAGAATTCAAATGAGGTTGGGAAATTCTTAATCCACAAGGAACTCCTTCCAACTCCATTATTATTAAAGAGGATCCTACAACTGAATCTGGCATGTAAGTAAAGATGCCTAGATATCTAATATGACAAGCCTATCACAATAATTCAACTTTGTTCACTATCATTTTTAATAATAGGTTACTAGTGTTTTCCTTTATTTTATAAATTTGTATTGCTAATACCGTTTATGTTTTTACTATTAGAATATATTCCACTAGTAACATAAGACATGCTTATAATAACTAATTACAAATTTTTTTGGACAAATAAAAGAATGATGATATTTCATAACCTTCTGTGACCTAGTTTATAGTATGACAAGTCACATGAAAATATGATTGTACATATTTTTGTATAATATCAATATAAATACCTCTAGCTTGCCCCTCACCCAAATACATAAATAAATTATTATATATATATGTGTTGTATGTATGCAATAAATAAATTTATATACATAACAAGTATTTACATGATTTTATTTGCACTTAAGTTTTATCAATTGATTTAAAATATAAATAACTATAAAAAAAAAATTTAAAGATGATTTTTGAAACACTTAATAATAAAAAAATATATTATCTTCTATGAAATTAAAAAAAAATGAATATAAAAAATACTTTTTTCCTTAATTACTTTATGTATTATGCGAAATAAATCATAATTTCAAAATATTTATCACAATACCAATCTTAATCTCTTAAATCGTCAAAATTATGGTGATTTTGGAATGTTTGTGTTCAAATTTTTAGAATATAAAAATAATTTAGGAAAAAATTAAATAGTCTTTTACTTTTCATAAAATCGAACAAACCAATCGGGGAGGCTGGAGTGGGAGGGGTGCTTTATAACCTCGAAGAAAAAACTGAAACAAAGTTCACTTGGGGACTAGGGAAAGCCACGAACAACCAAGCCGAAGCACTCTCATTGTGGCAAGGCCTGAAGAGTAACATCTTCAAAAGAATTAAAAAATTGATTATTATCGATGACTCCATGGTGGTAATTCAAAAATGCATAATGCTATTTAGAAATGAGCATCGTATAGACTATGATCCCTCTCCTTTGATTATAAGGATTATGAATCTATTCAGTAAATTAGATGAATACAAATTTTTTCATGTTAAAAGGGATAACAACCATACGGCAGACCTTCAAGCCAACATGGGCGCGACATTAGAACAAGGAGTATTACACACCAACCAAACCATTGTGATATGTCATGTACCATAATGGAGGGATTAAATAATCCCTTAATGGATTATATGTGGAAAATTGGAATTGCCAAGTATCAACGAATTATTAATCTCATTAATACTTTGGGGATTGAAAGGAGCTCCTCAGGAGTTGTCGAGGGTAGTTGTGTATTAATTAACAGATGGGTGCGTTGGAGAATTGCATTCATGTTGTAGAACAAGTGGTCTCATTCCCATTTGTTATTAAATGGGAAGGCAGGTGAAAACATTCTCAGTACCATTGCGTATCATTCCGAAGGAATTTCAACGGTGATTTGAATGGAGGATTATGCCATGACTGAGTTGCAGGCAGGGAGGTCATTAAATTTCGATAAGATGGGAGTCTCATTTGAAAAGGAACAAGCTGTAATTTATAGGAGTTGGGTGATGCAACTCAAGCATATAATTGTTCTTGTACAGTGAAGGATAGCGAGAAGGATGCCCTCAAATAGCAACAACGAAAATGGTAATGGAGTTGAGGAGCTCGGGAACACTGGAAATGTGGTAGAGATGATTGATAGTTCAAGCAAGCAAATTATGAAGGAGATTCAGGAACAAATGATTGTTGTGTTGTCTCACTTGTCAGGGAACTGCTTCAGAAAGCCATGGAACACCCGAACACTGGAATGATCAACCTGAAATTCAAATTGGTTAATATTGAAGTTAAAGTAGAAATGACCACTTTCGGAGTGTTGAAAGAGGTCTTTGTGTTGTGTGATGCATCCACCCCAATCGCAGAGGAAGATGCGGATGCAACGAAGCATGTACCACAGCCTGATGCTGAGAGGAACACGGATCTAGGCTAGCCTTCCGAAGTGGCTTAGGAGGACAAATAATTTGGTAGCCGCGGGTAGTCTGTCGTCTTAATTTACATGTTTTGTCAGATAGCAAAACTTTGTGGTGTTTTCTGGAAAATATATAGTTTAAATGATGTAAAGATAGTACATAGAAATAAAAATGGTAGCAGTAAGGTATCTATGAATTTTTATCTGCAAATCTCTGAGACAAAGCTTCTCATGAATGTAAGGGACCTTGGCTGTTTCTAGTTTTGTTTATAAAAATTGCTACCCATTTCTTAAAAAGAAAAACCGTACAAACCAATACTAATTTTAGTAGATGTTAATCATCATCACCATCATTATATATTAATTTTAAATATTATCAACTTTTAAAATTATTATAAGTTCCATGAAATCCAAATAAATTTTTAAAATTTTCTTATATTTAAAACATTGCATTTTTTTTCTTAATAATTTGTTTCTGACTTGTGAAACTAACTTGTAGTTTAAACATAACCACAAAAAAACATCTAAATAATCAAAATCCCTTTAGATTACACCATTCAACATGGACCACAATAATCCTTCCCATAAATAATGTTTTTTGGTATTTTCTCTTGATTATCATAAATTATAAACTTTGACTACTTCAAATTCTAATAATATTAAAAACAAAATAACAAAATCTTCAAAATTCAATCATATTTATAAAACTAAACAAAACAATAAATTTTAATATAAAATTATACCATTATATCAAAATAAAATATAATTAATTAATTAATAATAATAAAACTATTAACAATATCTATCTTAAAGCAAATAAATCTACCAACCAATAACTTTATAAATCCTACCAACCAAATAATCTTTCCAAGAAATCAGAAACTAAACCCCATTACATGGTAACCTTTGTCCACTCAGGAATATGCTAATCTTTAAACTTACCGAGGTTTCGTGGCCCCGACTTATGGGACCAGGCGGTTGCCGACCATGCCGACCAAATTTTCTCGTTATACCGCCCATATTTATATTTATGGAAATACTATGAATTTTGGGTTAGAGCTTTGGTGCTTTGATTATATATATATATATATATATATATATATATAAAATGAGTATTGAAATTCAATTGGCTTATAGGATTAATTTAATCTTTGTTACTGTAAATGGTTTAATTTTAAATCACTTATATATAAATAAATTATAAAATAAATTATAAAATAAATTCAGATTTTAGATTTTTGTGATTCAAAATGTGAGTGAGATGTTTTTAGATTAATCATATCATAAGCATTTGGTTGATTTTTCTAACCAACTAATATGGTTCATCTTCAGGACAATGGTGAAAAAATCTAACAATCTTAAAAAATAAATAACAAGGATGCATGAGTTAACCATTAAACACAACCGTTAGGAAATTAATTAATAAATTAGTTAAGGTAAAATTATAGTTACAAACTAGCTATTCAAACTAGCTGTCATTTATTTTAATAATATATATTATAATATTATTAAAAGAATAAACTATATTCTAAGAAAATTATGATATTATAAGAATAAATTTAGTAAATTTAATATTAATATAGGAGTTAAAGATATTAGAGAGTCTATGAATGAATGACTTACTTAACACAGTTGAATCTCAAAAAATGATATCTAATATAATACATTGTGAAAACCCGTCAATATTTAAATACAAAGAGTGAAGGGAGCTCTACTTGAATGGTTCATGAGGCACAATACTTGCTAAGGTTTTGCAATGGGGTAGCAAGCTAAGTGAGCTTGATTGTGGGGAAAACTCCACGGTTAAGCGCGCTTGAGCCAGAGATGATCTCGAATGGGTCACCTCCCAAGAAGTCTTGGTTATAGGGTGCAAGCCCCGGAAGTGACGATTGACAGTATGTGATTCATTTCACTAGTTTCAATCCCACTTCTTCACCTCTGTGAGGATCACCCAATGCAATGAGTGCTATTTGAATTTATGTAATTTCTAATAATAATAATAAAGAAACAATTTTTTTTTAAATCATTAAGAAAACATGATACAAAGGGAAATCATGAAGAGAGGGTCGAAATCCAACTTCTACTCAATTTCCAACCATCATCCCTATTGAGGTTGACTGCATGCTTTTCAATCTCTATAGCCTCTCTAAGCTTCCTATGGTGGAAATGATAAACTCTCGCAATGACTTTGGAATCCTCAATGCAGACATGGGGATTTCTACTCAATTTCCAACCATCATCCCTATTGAGGTTGACTGCATGCTTTTCAATCTCTATAGCCTCTCTAAGCTTCCTATGGTGGAAATGATAAATTCTCGCAATGACTTTGGAATCCTCAATGCAGACATGGTGCTTGGATTTCTCTGCATGTTCAGCTAGAGCTGAGGGCTGGGAGCGATTATGCCTGATGTATGTTGCATGCTCTTGGATTCTCTAGCTAACGAAGCGACCAATTTCTCCAATGTATCCCACATGAACAAGGTATCGAATAAACTCCTTTCATGTTTTTGGGGTCTACATAGTCCTTTACGGATCTAGGGGAATTTTTAATGGTATGAAAGGGTTTGAACAAGGCAGAAACATTATTCATTTTAAGAATATGAGCAATCATGTCAGTGGTTCCATGGATGAATGGAAGCTGAACATTCCAAATATGATCATTGCGAGCAGTGTTGACCCTAGACTTTTTTAAGAATATGTGTAATCTTTTCAATGGTTCCATGGATGAATGGAAGCTGAACATTTGAAATATGATCATTGCAAGCAGTCTTAACCCTAGACTCTTTACCAGCTCTTTAAAAAGCCTTGAGGCTTTGAGTTCTACTATATCCATTATTTTCAAAAGCTTTAAAAATATGAGATTTTTTTTGCTCTAAATATTTCTCATAAAACCCTAGACTCTTTACCAGCTCTTTAAAAAGCCTTGAGGCTTTGAGTTCTACTATATCCATTATTTTCAAAAACTTTAAAAATATGAGATTTTTCCTCCTCAAATAACCAAAATACTAAATACCCCAAATTTTTGTGCCAAAAAAAACATAAAAACACTATATTTTTTAATATAATTTTTAATTAACAAAATTCAAAATTTACAAATAACTCAATACAATATAAATAATAATAATAATAATAAATAATTAAACAAATTTATCCTCTTTTATTCCCATTTTAAATTTTGAGCTAACGCAATACAAGTCCCAAATGTAAGTCAATGCTTATAAGCCATTATATTCCCATTTATTTTTTAATGCTGATGAGACATTATATTCCCATTTTCTTTTGAAAGGCGATATCGTGCCTTTTCTTTTTCAATTACTCCAACTTTTTATAATACACAAAAATAATATGTTTTATTGATGGTATTTTAATATTTAATATTTAATATAAATTGGATTTTATTCTATTTATTATAATTTAAATAGTGACATCAATCCTAACCACTAGACAATATAATCGCCAAATTATTAGTTGTTACCCTAATCTTATTTGGCCGGAGTTGAGAACCTATTTGTTTAAAGTGCCACAGAGAAAAAATTTCCAAGTTGCTCCTTTATCGCCCAGCTGACCATACCTACCCGACTTGAAATTTCTCACTTTCTCCCTGTCATGCCAATGGGGCAGCAGCAGCGCCCAGGGCCCTTTTCAGTGAGGGCTCGTGGAATTCCAGATACGAAAGGAATGGATCAGAAAGTAAAGCAAAGCAAGGGAATCCAACAAGATTTTCACACAGAAAGAGAAGACAAGTAGTTGCTGTGACCGAAAGAATTTTATAATTTATGGCATCATAATTGCTGGAGGAGGAGGAGGAATAATTAGCCTTCTTGTTTACACTTATTGTCACAGTCTCCATCTCCCCACAGGATTAAAATTGATAATCTTTTGAGCTGTAAAAGGGGCAATTGCTATTAATGGGTCCACATGCATGATGCCTTAACTTGCTTAAAAGGTTTTCCTTCTCTGGCAGCTTTTGCAATTTTTATTTTTTTAGTTGGTCATGGCCATGTGATGTCCTATATTGAGGATGATGATATTGTAGAATTGTAAATGATCTCAGCCACTTCAATGCATTAATGCTCTTGGCCCACAGGCAAACCAAGTTTCTTGACCGGCCATGCAAATCTGCTGAAGACATACGACATACAGGCAGACATATATCTGTAATTTGGTGTTGTGGAATTTAGTTTTCTCTGTTATTGGAGATTGATCCAGATTATTTATGATCTTATCTGCGTGGAGGGATTAGTTTTGCTGCAGCCAGGATCGGACAGAAGTGCAGCCAAAGAATCGGAGGTTTTTGTGTAAGTTTTTGTTTTGCTTATAGGCGTTTCTCAGCATTTGGGCAATTTCTCTTGTGTCTGGTAGTGAGGCAACTGTGTTTTTTAAGTTGCAGAGGGCAATAATCCTCATAGAAATAGTATTAAGCTAAGGTGAAACTAACAGGATTTGGGTGGAATTGGAATTCAACATCCGTGTTATTGGTAGAAGTTGATCCGAGAGGACAATATGGCTGTTAATTCAAAGAAAACAGTCCGCTTGGCATTGGATTCAAATAAGATAGCCTGTTTGGCATCGAATTCAAAGAAAGCAGCTCGTGTTGTAAAGAATGGTATCGTTATATTCTCAGTGTTTTGTTACAGATTTTCCCGCAAACATCCGATAATCTCATCTGTGCTCTTTTGTTTTGGGCTATTGTATGTTGTTTCTCCTTGGCTCTTTTTCTTTCTGGTGTCCTCTTCACCTGTGCTTATCTCCACTGCCCTGTTGCTGGGAACACTGCTCAGCCTTGGGCAACCTCACATACCTCAGATTGATGACATAGAGGAAGAGGAAGAAGATGTGATAGTGTCAAGTGAAGCCCATGAGGATGATGATGAGAAGAAGAAGAATGAGATTGAGGAAGCAGTCGATGATGATCTTTCAGAATTGGAGAACAGAGAGGATGATTCTGATCCTGTTGTTCCAGAGATTTCTGTCACAAAGGTGTCGAAGCGAAGATTTGAAGAAGGTATTGATGATTTCTCTACCAGAAGATATATTGATGCAGAGAATCTTCTGGGAAGAAGGACAGAGGTTGTTGAAACGATTGAAGAGGAGGAAGAGCAATACAATGTGGAGGAGCTGGATGATGGCAAAGATCAAATCAAAGGTGATATAGATAGAAGTATCGATTTCATACCTTCCCAAAAGAAGGGAGAGGAAGAAGTAACAGAAATTGAGGTCAAAGGACCAGCATCAACCGTTTCTGAATCCATAAATATTGTTGAGAGGAGCGTGGAAAAGGAAGCTGAAAGCATGGCTTATGGAGAGGAAAAATTAGAGAGAACTGAAGAAAAAACAGCCTTGGAAGATTCAGAAGAGCAGGAAATACAATCTGATGATGAAAAGGAAGAAGCCCCAGTGCTGAATCGTATGAAATCAGTCCACTTCAGTGATAGAGACACTGTGATTGAGGGAACTTCCCAGATACCCACGAAGGGAATTGAATTCGAAGAAGAAATGCCTCTGCTTGGGCATCCAAGCTCCTCATCTGCAGAATTCCATGAAGAAGTCTCTGGTTCAAGAATTGTGGAAGTTGATTCCTCTGAAAGCATTCCAAAATCTCAAGGCTTGGATGGCGAGGTTGATAAGGCTCATGCTGAAGTTCAGGTTTCAGATAAAGATGAAGAAAATGCCACCGCAGCCACTTTGGAGGATTTCTACTCATTATCCTTTCAACCCTCTTGGAAAAGGATTGGACATCATCGTAGTTCTTCAGGTTCTAGTTCAGATGCTGCAGAGAGTTCGTCACCAGATGCTTCATTGGGTGATCTCGGTCCTATGTTTGATGAACTCCATCCACTCTTAGACTTTGAGCCGTCAAGGACATATTCTGTAAGTGACAGTGACGTTGGAGAGACATCAGGAATTAACAAGGAAGAGTTTTCTCCAAGGGAGATGGCTCCTCAAGACCTAATTGAATTTGCTGATGAGCATGAAGCACCATCTCATGTACACGAGGAAGAGGAGGAGGAGGAGGAGGAGGAAGAGGAGGAGGATTCACATGCTGATTTTGGCTTCACATGGACTGAAGATGATGAAAAAAATCTTAGGGATCTGGGGCTGTCAGAGAAGGAGAGAATGCGACTAGAAGAAAGGGTCATTGCTCGCCGCCATGTCCAACATCCTCAAGGAGCTCAGGAAGAGAGCCTTATAGACTTTTACGTGGAAGAGAGAGCTTCATTTATAGATGAGGAAAATTTGTTGGAGATTGGTTTGTCTGGAGAGGCATTAGCAAAGGAATCACATGAAATCCAGGCTGGCTCAGCAGATCATCCACTTGAAGCTCAGTATGAATCAGATGACAAAGATAGCCCATTTGAAGTACATCTTGATTCAACATGCCGTGATGTCCATCATGAAGTTCAATCTGCTGCAGGACATGAGGACACACCCAAAATTCAGGTTGATGAGGTAAGCAAAGAGAATCCCATTGAATTAGTAGCTAAGAGTTCAGCTAGTCACATAAATGAGTATCTACAGACAGATTTATTGCCACAGGAAGAAAAGACTAATATTGAAGAGAGTTCTATTAAGGAAATTGAATCAGTGTCAAGAAATGTTATTGAAGAGGGCACTCCATATATGCATGAAGAAAGTAAGGATGATTCTCCAAAGCATTCTGCACACTCTATTGATACCACTGATGTGGTTAGTTTAGATTCTCCTCTTGAGTTAGATATGCAAGAAAGGAGCATAGATACTGCTGCCGAAGTTGCTTCAATACAAGAAGAGCAATCAAAATCAGAGGAAAAATTAGAGACAAATTATGATTCAAGTTCCCCGTCATCAGATGGCATTGTATCTTTGTCAACAGAAGTTGCTGCAGAGGAGCCAACCACTAAGCTTGATGAAATGGAGGTCATGTTTCCTAAAGATTATGAAAATATTACTGAAAATGCCGTAGCATCTGAACTAGGATCTCCTCCTGACATTGAGAAGCAAAGAGAAATTGTATCCACTATTGAAGAAGTCGGTTCAACAGAGGAACATCAATTTGTGGGGGAGAAAAGTAACGAGCCATCTTATGATTCTAGCTCTTCCACATCAGAGGAAATTGAGTCAATGATGGAGGAAGTTGCTGCAATTGATCAAGATGCTCATCCAACAGTGGAGATGCCAAGAGATAATGTGCCTACTGTTGCTGAAAAATATCAGGAGAAAATAGAAGAAACATCTGATGATTCAATCTCTTCTACATCAAAGGAGATCGAGTCCAAAATTATTCCAGAGGAATTATCATCTACGCATGAGGCAGTCCAAGTTGAGTCTCCAAAAGTTTCTGAACAACTGGCCAAGACAGGTGAGTTGATCGATTTAGACCCTGGCCTAGAAATGGAAATCAAAGGAGAAACTGCTTTAGCAGAAGAACAAGAATCAAAGGAAGAGAAAATTGAAAAGCTCTTTGATAATCCAAATTTTCTTACTTCAGAGGAAACTGAATCAGCATCTAGGGATTTTATGAAAGAAGAATTGGCTAATAAGCAAGTTGGGTCTCCAGAGGCTTATCAAGAATCAGCTGAAATGGTTGAAGAAGTTGAACGGGATTTTCAACCAGTGATCCACATACATAGAGATAGTTTACCCACTGGTGAAGTGGCTGCTTCTGAAATAGAAGAGCCAAAACAGGGGGGAAATGAAGAGCCATCCAATATAAGTCTATCCCAAAATCAGGAGAGCCTGATCATGCTAGAAGTTAAGTCAAAAGAAGAAATTGAATCCGCTATTGAGGATGTCATTGCAAAGCAATTGGGCAATAAACAAGAAGAAGCAGGTACATCTGAAAACCAGGATGGACTCACCACACTTGAAGCCAAGGCCATTGAGGATATTGAATCAGTCATTGACGGTGTCAATGTGAAGGAACTGAGCAGTAAACTTGAAGAAGAAAGTGTATCTGAAAACCAGGATGGACACACGATGCTTGAAGCCAAGTCTGTTGAGGAAATTGAATCAGTGAAGTCCATCGAGGAAATTGAATCAGCTACTGAGGATGTCAATGCAAAGGAAGAGAGCAGTAGAAATGAAGAAGAAAGTATATACAAAAACCAGGATGGACTTACTATGCTTGAAGTCAAGTCCATTGAGGAAATCGAATCAGCTATTGAGGATGTCATTGCAAAGGAAGTGAGCAGTAAACAAGAAGAATCAAGTATCTCCGAAAAGCAGGATGGACCCACCATGCTTGAAGTGAAGTCCATTGAGGAAATTGACTCAGCTATTGAGGATGTCAATGTGAAGGAACTGAGCAGTAAACATGAAGAAGCAAGTGTATCAGAAAACCAGGGTGGACTCACCATGCTTGAAGTCAAGTCCATTGAGGAAATTGAATCTGCTATTGAGAATGTAGTTGCAAAGGAGTCAGGCAGATACACCATTGCAGAAGGTTCTTCAACAGAAAAGGAATACCTTGTGCATAAAGAAACAGGACAAACATCAGATGATTCAGGCTCTTCTGCATCAGGCATAAGCTCTCTCAAAAGACTAGAGGAACCAACCTTTCTTGAGGTGGAGTCTAAAGAAGAAATTGCAGCAGCAATTAATGAAGATATTGCAGAAACATTCACCAACAAGCACAAGGAAGTTCAAGTTGGTCCCTCCAAGCAGTCCACTGAAAATGTTGAATCAATTGAACTAGATTCTCCTCAAGTGATGGATATGCATAGAGATATCCCACCTTCTGTTGCAGAAGGTGCCTCAAGAAAAGAGCATGAATCAGAGTTTGAGAAAAACAAAGATTCATCAAATGCTTTGAGTTCCACTGTAATGGAAGTAAGAGAACATCCTTCTTCTGATGGTGGGGAGATTCAACAGCAGAAAACGTTAGTTTAGAAGCCTTGACTGATTTATTTTCGAAACAGATGAAAGAACTTCAATTCCTCCCATCTGTTGCAACAACCGCAATGTAGATAACCCTGCATTTTTGGATGTCATTTTTATCGTGCCTATAGCTTAGTAATTTTACACCCGAGTTCTATACCTTTAGTCTTTTTTTCCATTTTTACCAAATTGAAGACAACAGGTAAAGCACTATTATTATTGGTGATCTCCCTGCATATGAACATGGTATTTAGGTGATGCAGATAAGGAGGCTTATAGAGGTCTGATCAACTAGATGCTGCAGACACCACCACCATATCAACTAGATGCAAGTCTTGTTGTCCATCTGAAAACTGTGACAGTGAGAGCAGAAGATCAGCAGAGTGTTATTACCTGTTTAGTTTTTTGGTTTTTGTTACTGCCAGAACTGAATATGCCCATTGGTTTCTACTGAGAAGCCTTATTCTATTGCTTGAATTCTTTCTGTTAGCTGGTTTGAATATAACAACTATTCCATGTGTTTTTCCAGAATAAGAGATCAGTTCTTCTGTGCAGGAGGAAACAGTTTGGCTGGTCATTGAGAATGCAGTGTCTATGTTGCTTGGCAATTGCTCTTCTGCATTCCTCCCTGCATTGTAGTGTCAAAATGGACAGTCTTAAGTCTAGCTGAGTATGTTGTCAGTTACAGTCAGAGGAGTTACATTCTTTTATTATTGAGAATTTCAGAGAGGTGGTGTTAGACTTTGTAATCAAATTATGTTTATGAAAGTTGTGAATGTGAAGACATCACTCTGGTATGTCGTTTTCATGATGGCTTAGACCATCTAGTCCTGTGTGTGAATAGAAGAATTGCTTTGTAATGAGAATCTAATATATCAAGGTATGTGTGCCTTAGCAGATCCGATGCTCTATGATTTGTTACTCTACTATAGGTAATTTATTGCAACCTATTTATTTGTGATGCTTATCTTTGTAAAACTGATGGGAAGCTCTTAAATAGATCAATATGTCTCGTCTCACAATGTCATCTCCATGCTTCTTGACGTGTTCTACGCCTATTCTAATCAATTGGGGACCTTCAAATAAATTAGTAATTATATTTCATTATTCTATATACATACACTTGCAGATTTGGCTCTCCTAGACACCTAATTATAAGACCCGGGCCTATACGGACATGTGATATGACTTAATAGTAAACTAGATTGATATATCAATGGTGATTGGTAAAATGGGTTTGAGGTATGCATGGTTTACTTTCACATTCCGAATGACTTGGTCGTGGCCTGCAACAAAATCATGCATTTCTGTGTTTGCTCACAGGAACATGGGTCAAAATCATAGCTTCTATTAATGACAGAGGTGTTCAGTTTGTAAGTCCCAGGTTCTAGTAATTAGAAGTGTGAATTAGATTATGGGTTTCCATAGGTTGCTGAATCTTCCGCGATGCAAAGTCTGAGCTATTGGAAGATCATGGGTCACTCCAGTATGATTCAGACTGCAGAATGAAGTACGAAAGGAGATTGTTGAATTGGATCTCCTGTGCACTATATATATGTATGTACATCTAAATAGGCAACGAGATTATCAAACTGGATATGTCGTGAACAATATATATATGTTAAACTGGACTTATTGTGGAGGTAGATCAATAGTCGGTGGACGTAGATGGTAAGTGAATTGCTAAGTCAGCGATCATCTCTGATCAAATCAGATTTACAATTATGTATTTGAAATATATAGTACTAAAGCACAAACAGGGTACGTATTTGGACTTGGTCCATTTAGAAAGAGCACTAATTCTGATCATTTCCTCCTTGCTGAGAGGAAATTGTCCTCAATTTTTGAGGATGGTACACACTTTCCAGCGAAGGACATCACAAACTGCAAGAGTTATGTAAGTATGTTTGTTGGATTGACCCATGTGGATGTTGGGAGAAGGTTGGAAAGTGCATCTTTTGAAATGAGTGCATTTAGCAAGTGTGGAACATGGTGTAGTCCTGAAGAGCATATGCAAAAGAATTGACCTATCCTGAAGTTGATGGGACCTGCAAACAAGTTTGGTCTTATAAGGATGTAACTCAATCTACTTTGTGGTTGAGGTGAATGAATCATTGTCTAAACTATGATAAAGAGTACTCGAGTTTTGACTTGGTGTTTGAATGTGCAGCTCACCATTGAAGTGTGACAAACGCCAAGTGGGTTGTTACAAGTTAGGAGGAATAAACATCAAAGCCTATTAAAAGTTCCAAACTCATGGAAACTGACTACGATAACAATCTTCTAGATGGCAAATAAGTGAGATGTAATATTCCCAAACGGGGAAACAACAATATATGAACACAAAACTGGAAATAGCAGTGAATAACATTATACCAAAATGTATGACAACAATGGAGCCATTTTATTATGTAAATTAGCAGCAAGTACAATAGAAAGGGGCACAACTCTAATACTCAAGGCAAGCAAGCCTCCCATGAATACATATGCCAAAATATGAAACGCTGCTACATAGTAGAATGCCAATGACAAGTACAACGCAGTTTTAGATGGTACACTGCTACTGGAAATGTACAATAATATAGATCTAAAAATGTATGGCTCATAAAGTGCTGGGAGTAGAGATCTAAGCTCCCAAACACATTTCCAAGACAACCCGGGAAGGGTTTCCTGAAATATACAAATATATCAAAATGTCGGAATGCAGCCCTAGGGCTGAATAGCAGTTGCTACTGAATAACTGGATGAAGATGGCTGTAGATAATACACATAAAGAACAGATCTCCTCCAATATATCCTTCAAGTGAAAGGCTGATCCTAACACTGAAGATCTCACCCTCCAAATCAAGCACTAAAACCCCCACTGCAAATGCTCACTGAAATAACGCAGTCAAAGAGGGATACTGTGTTGTAGATGATGGGAATATGTTGGCCTGGTGCCAAGATGTGACAGAAAGCTCAATAAACTCCCTTGTTGACCTCCCAAAGAGAAGAATGCTTCTTCCTCTGAAAAACTAGCTCCGGAAGTGGGTTTCTCAACCCTCCACTGCAACACCCTGCAACACAACAAAACACTCTGCAGAAACTGTGCTGTAGCTGAAGATTGAAGCTTGGCCAGAATGTCGAATGTGTGGAAATGATGGTATAATGCTCCCCAAGAGGCCTCTCAAGGAAGGAGATGGGATTCCCACTCGGGAACACCCGGTGCTAAACAACACAACAATCTCAACTAAACAGCTGAAGAATGCAAATAGTCTTGCAGACCATAAAATCAATAATCAATAACATGTCTCACTATGGCTGCCTTTCCCTCCTTATAAACAAGTGTAAGCCTTCTCACCTTGAGTCCCACTCATTAGGGTTTCCACCATCATGGAATCTTCCTCCCACTCACATTGCATTGTCTCTATTGATGATACACACCTTCCATACCAGCGTTGTTGACTTGGTCAAACTTGACCTTGTCCACATGCATTAGCCCCTGTTCACACATGAGGTTGCTTTATCCAGCTATGAATATGATCCATTTTCATATTAAGAGGGATTTTATGCCTACTAAAGATATTTATGGGCCTCCCTACCCATTTATTCATCTATCTAAATGACAAGAGCAAATTAATATTCCAATTAGCTGCATGCTAATTTAGGAATATTACAGTCTACCCCTCCCAAATGTTGCTTGTCCTCAAGCAACTGCAAGGATAGAACTGAAGAGCCCCCTCTCCTCCTCCTATAGCATCCTCATATGATAAACTCCTCCAAGGAATAAGATGTTGTCTTATCAATAAATCTCCAAGTTGCCCCTCCCAAGTATGCAAGTTAGCTTATGGTGACCACCCCAAATAGCTATCATCTTGTAGAAGTAAAACGCCCATGAAGGAAACAATGTATTGTCTAGAGGCCTTCTTGAGGCATGGAATCTGAAATATGTTGGGAACTATTATTCCCATGTGAATCTCCCATCTCCAAGCTATCATCCATACAAAATGAGCCACCCTCCAAAATGGTAACTCATGAAAAATTTCCTCCACCTTTGGCTCCTGCAATGTAGGTGGGTTGCATAACTGAACATGGTAGACAAAATGGCCTACCCCATGCTGTCTCTCTCTCCACTTATGATAAGTGTAAAGTAGCTGCTGAATTTGGGTTGCAATAATGTTGCTCTCAAGAGGCAAGAAGAAGACTGGATCTTCAAAGATCCTCTCTCTAGAATCATGAATCATGCTGGCCCAAACCATCTCATACAAATTGAATGGTACATCATCACCATATGGTATCCAAATCAGAAAAATGTTGAAGGTTATGTGCAAGTTTGGATGGTACCAATGGTTTCTCCAGTGGATATAGCGCAATTTTACCAACTGCTGTTTTAGAACATCATGTGACAAGTTGTCCTCCAACAAGTTACTAGCTGTGCATGTTCTCTCATCTACTATGAGGTAGTAAATGACATTATATATCAGCTAAGCATAATAAGAATAACACCACACTTGTCCAAGGTCATGCAAAGAAGGATTATCTCCATCACAAATGTTGTTCCTAGAATGACCATGACACCCAAAAATAATCTTGCCCTCTTGTGGAGCAATGCACTGTACATAGATGGTGAGAAGATGCAAATGTTTTATGAAATGATCAATAAGTACAGAAATACATTTCTTACCACACATAGTGAGTAGACTGAAAGTGAGGTCCATAGATGAGCCCTCCCAAGAGAGTCTCCTCATAAGGATTTGAAAAATGAAGGGATGCATACTCCCCTTGTAACACTCCATCAATAGATACATACTCCCAAGTGACAATGTTGTTGACCTTAGTGATAAGGCTCTTTCCACTCCATGACTCCATTCTTTGACATGCCATATGCCAAAGTCATCCACCATCATGCTGCTATGTGTGGGAGTCTCCTTCCTATGTGGAAGTACCTCTTGATCCTCCAATGCTGAAGGGTAGCCTCCTTGCATTTTGATTGTGCCATTCTTCTCTCCTGAAATATCATGCCAAGTATGGGAGAAATTCTGCCCATACACTCCCAAGCGTAGCCAAAGCAACAATAGATCTTGCTGCCCCCTCACACCTCCATCATACAAATCATGAGGTGAAAATATGATGATTGGCATGAAGAATGTCATATCAATACAATGCACCCAAACTCTTCACTGCCATATGATGCAAGTGCCATGCCAAGTTACATCCACCAACATACCCTTAGAAGAAGGATATGTCACATGATGGCCAAAATCTTTCAAGAGTAGCTAACACAGCCATGCCTCTTACTGCCCTGTGTCATAGATATGTAGGTGACTCATCAACCTCTTGATCACCATCCACACCCATTCATCCAAATGTAGGTGTCCCCTACCATGCTACATCTTGGTACTCCTCCAATGGAGAATACCATCCTCCCAAATCAGATTTCTACCTTTGCATTTCATGGGATGTTGAAATACAATCTCTTGGAGATCCCCAAGTGAAGACCACTCATTAATGACCATGTTGAATCCATAGGGACCCACATATTCTGATGTCAAAATATTCTCATTGAGTAGTGAAGTGCTCATCAAGAAAGACCTATCATAACAATGGAAGATAAAATGTTTCCCATCGACCGTCTGTCTATCCCCTACTATACATGTAGAATGGTCATTCGAATGCTCAAAGGAAGGTTGGGCCCCCAACCCATCACTGCTGCTCCATGACAGCACTGGTGATCTCCATAATGGTGCACTAGCTATCTTATGCTCATGCCCTATGTTGAACATAAAGTTCTACATGGCATTTTTCAGGACAAAACTCAGCCTATCCTCCCAAAATCTACACTCCAACCCCAAGAGTTGTGTACAACTCAACAAAGGCACACTAGGATGAAATTGCATCTCCTCCTTCAACAAATCAAGGCCCCCCAGCGCAGTGATAGTTTGCTGCTCCAAATCAATAGTGTATCTTGACCCTAGGTCATGCAATGGCATATTCCCACACTTCTCTGTAAGATGTGTTGAGATAATATAAAGTGGAAACATTTGCATACCTTGATTTTTCTTGGGAACATCTTGTACTGCTACAAGGGTTCCATCCTCCGGCGTAATGGCTTCCCCAACTACTGATGATGATGGCTGCTCTTCTATGGCTGTATCAGCGCTGGTACAAGTCTCCTCCTCCTCATGCATCTCCATAATAGTGCATGGGACTCTAAATGTCAAGAGATCAAGACCACTTTGCAAAGGTGCAAGTGTTTTTTCTCTTGGTGCAAGTGCTCCTACAGCAAGTGGTGGTGAAGGCCTCTTCTCTGATTTTTCTCTGTCAAATTTCTTGATCAACTTTTGAGTAAAATCTGCAAATACAGTCACTCATGCATGACTCAAATCGTTGAACCACCAAATGTTTGCTCCACCCTCAAGGTGCAACGCTGCAAACTCAACAACTTCTCTTTCTACCACTGGATGTAGTAGGAAGAATGCATCCAACTTCATTCCCCAAGCCCTTGCTGTACATGTGGATGACCCATCAAAGGTAGACAATAGAAATCTATTGCCCTTTATTTTCCTATTGCTGCAAGGCCTCCTTTCTTCTTCTAGCTAAATGAACTGTGGGAGAGTTAGAGTCTCCTTGAAAGCTATAGGTTGAGACTTATATTCTGCCAGGTATTCACTTAGAATTCCGTGTTCCAAGTGCCCTCCATCTCCATGCCTCTTGTCTTCTTCCTCAAAAGAAAAGGGCATAGTGTATTGCTTTGGAGTTCTATGCAACACTGGTTCTTTCTTCTGATAATAGGAAGTACATGGATCTTCCTCTTTTTGAAACCCTTTAAAGGTCTCATTGCATCTATCCTCTTTCATCTGCTTGACCTCCTTGGAGAGGTTCTTCATAGATCTGAAAAGTGACGAGACAAAGCTCACTCCTTCCATCATTTTAGATCTTGTTTTCTCCTCTTCTTCTTCTTATAGCATATTGGCCGAAACTCACAGGTTGAGCCAAGATTATGCTCTGATACCACTGTAATATTCCCAAATGGGGAAACAACAATATATGAACACAAAACTGGAAATAGCAATGAATAACATTATACCAAAATGTATGACAACCATGGAGCCATTTTATTATGTAAATCAGCAACAAATAAGTACAATAGAAAGGGGCACAACTCTAATACTCAAGGCAAGAAAGCCTCCCATGAATACATATGCCAAAATATGAAACACTGCTACATAGCATAATGCCAAGGACAAGTACAACACAGTTTTAGATGGTACAATGTTGCTGGAAATGTACAATAATATAGATCTGAAAATGTATGGCTCATAAAGTGCCAGGAGTAGAGATCTAAGCTCCCAAACACATTTCCAAGACAACCTGGGAAGGGTTTCCTGAAATATACAAAAATATCAAAATGCCGGAATGCAGCCCTAGGGCTGAATAGCAGCTGCTACTGAATAACTGGATGAAGATGGCTGTAGATAATACACATAAAGAATAGATCTCCTCTAATAGATCCTTCAAGTGAAAGGCTAATCCTAACACTGAAGATCTCACCCTCCAAATCAAGCACTGAAACCCCCACTGCAAATGCTCACTGAAATAACACAGTCAAAGAGGGATATTGTGTTGTAGATGATGAGAATATGTTGGCCTGGTGCCAAGATGTGAAAGAAAACTCAATAACCTCCCTTGCTGACCTCCCAAAGAGAAGAATGCTTCCTCCACTGAAAAACTAGCTCCGGAAGTGGGTTTCTCAACCCTCCATTGCAACACCCTACAACACAACACAATACTCTGCAGAAACTGCGCTGTAGCTGAAGACTTAAGCTTGGCCAGAATGCTAGATGTGTGGAAATGATGGTACAATGCTCCCCCAAGAGGCCTCTCAAGGAAGGAGATGGGATTCCCGCTCGAGAACACTCGGTGCTAAATAACACAATAATCTCAACTAAATAGCTAAAGAATGCAAATAGTCATGTAGACCATAAAATCAATAATCAATAACATGCCTCATTATGGCTGCCTTGCCCTCCTTATAAACAAGTGTAAGCCTTCTCACCTTGGGTCCCACTCATTAGGGTTTCCACCATCATGGAATCTTTCTCCCACTCACATTGCCCTGTCTCTATTGATGATACACACCTTCCATACAAGCGTTGTTGACTTGGTCAAAATTGACCTTGTCCACATGCATTAGCCCCTGTTCACACATGAGGGTGCTGTATCCAGCTATGAATATGATCCCTTTTCATATTAAGAGGCATTTTATGCCTACTAAAGAGATCTATGGGCATCCATACCCATTTATTCATCTATCTAAATGACAAGAGAAAAATTAATATTCCAAAGCTGCATGCTGATTTAGGAATATTACATGAGAGAAGATGATCTAAGTTTGTAGACTTTGTGCTTTGAAAAGGTCTTGTAAAAACCATCATAGACTATGCTGCAAACATGTTAATATGGAATGCTAAGCAGTGCATCACACTAGATCCAAGGGTATAACATCACTATAAATTTATCCATGAAAGGCCCAATGGAAAAAATGATAAACTTTTATTGGTTGATAAGCATTACTGAACTTTCTTCTTTTACCCATCCCAAATGATAAGACTCAGGGAGAATGCTAGATGAGTTGACCAATTGCTAAGATATCAAGTTCTTTTGACTACTGTTGTGTGTGATCATTTTTGTGAGTTTTTGTTCAATCTAGAAATTGGGAGTGAAGAGACTATCACAAACCTAAGGATCTTGCCCAACATTTTTCTTTTTGTCATCCCTAGTTATGCACCTTACCTTGGCCATAGGGGCTTGATCAACTTGTGCCCACCAAAACCAAAGTATGCCTCTTCAGTTAGTGCCTTGCCCATAAGTATGCCCTACACTATAATGTGTCAATTCTACAACCATATTCTTCTAATAACTAGGCACATGCCCAACTGTGGCCTTAAAACATCCCAACAATATTGTTAACACTTGGCTTATATTCATTAATACTTAACCAAACAAAACATTGCAAGAAACCATAACATTCATCCAAATAAAGAAACCACAACGCAAGAGTATGGGTGGCTTGACTTATTATTAAGAAGAATTATACAAAAGTACAAGAAGTAAGTTTGACCAAGCTTCTTGTGACACTTTTACAAATGTACAAGTAATTCAAGGGACTATAGCATTGCCACAATGCTTGCACAGTCTGGTGTGGAAATTTCATCTATCACAACAACTGGAATCTTTTTTCTAATTGTTAATTTATTTAACAAGTTATCTGCTACGACAAATATCAAATAATTCACACTGTGATTTTCACAAATAAATTGCGGAAAAAAAATAGTTGGAACTGAGAAAATAATAGCACACACACATAATTAACACAGTTATTTTTGGACAAATGTCCCTGGGAAAACCCAACTTGGGAAAACCAGTGCAGTAGCTGAGGGTTTTAATTATTATGCAACAGCGAAATAATCTGAGTACAATATAGATGTCGTAAACTGACAATCCCGTAGAGAAAATACCAGCAAAAATAATATGAGGGTAATTACTTTCACTCTGGGCAATTCTGGCATTGGACTGCCTCTGAAAAGCAAGTCATCCAACTGGGTTTGCAAAAGCCCTACGTCAACCTTAAATTATCTACCACACGTGCTACCCGTATCGTCTGCTAATCAAGCCGTCCTTCCTGCTGCTGACTGGGAAAATGCTTCTTCAACATTCTAGGAGTCCTTCCTGGCCTCTAGCACTTAAAACATCTTCCCTTCTCAGCAAATCAAGTTGCCTTCTGAAGCTTCTACACTGCCTCTTCCCAACTTCCTCGAGAAATTTCATCATCTTTGCAAATGCACTCATCGGATCTGGAAATATTCCTCTAGCTCCATTGTCTCTGCCCCTCACTATTTTTGCGTCATTCTCTGGCTTTTCGGAAACTGCTGCTGCTCTCTAGGAATCAAACCTCACAAATGTGTTCTCCATCTACCCATTGACTTCTTCTTATAATCCTATGTTGGAGCACCAATGACCAAGATTAGAACTTAATCAAGGGTGTAGATTATATCATGGTCAACTCGTGTGTGAGTTTCTAGAGAATTCTCACCTTATCTCAATTAATACTGATTAATTAACTATATTCCCTAAGTTTAAACTTAGGAAATATTTAAAAATAAACTAATAATATAATTTAGACACTTCTAGGTGGAATCTCCAGAAACGATTTATGGGTTATGGAGATCTTATGTTCTTTAGCCTCTCCACAAAGTTTCAAGACTAGAACATCTATGATGCTACAAAAACTAACACTCCCTCTTAGCGAGGAAGGTGTTCTAGTGTTGCACAACTGCTGCTATGTTGATTTCTGGTAGCATCTGATGTGCTCTAAGTCTCAAATTTTGTAGGAAGGCTTAGACACATGTATTCCAAAACGCCCAGAAAGTGTTTTAGGAAATTCCATCAGGATGAAGCTTTGTAAAAATAATTAATTATTTTTAATGGCAACCTACGTCTAAACTTAGGGAATTAAAATAATTAAAGTGTATTAATAGAACTGGGTGTGAATCTTCTAGAAAAAAACAAAGATCAAGTCAAGTTAATCTTATCCCTTGATTATGTTTTGATCCGGGTCATTTATTTCTCAACGAGAAGATTATAAGAAGGACTTCAATGTGCATTTGGAAATATACCAAGCAGATACTCAGTTGCCTGAGGTTATTGATTTTCTCACTGGTTGAAGTTCGGAAAGAGAAAATCGAATTAGAGGGAGAGTTGCAGGTTGGAGACAGAGGGTGTCAACAAGAGTTGGGAGTGTCGGATTAGACCGAAGAAAGCAGCGCAGAGGAGGGACAACATAGAAGCTGTGATGTTGGGACAGGGACAATGTAGAGGTTGCGACGCTGGGAATACGCAAAGGGTCACACAGTAAGGCAGTAGGACCTCTCCAGGGTCAAAATTTGACTGTGAAGCTTGGGAAAATTGTTTGTAAAATTTCTCATAGAAATTCATCTTCTATTTTGTTGCTTGTATTTTGTACATGATATTTTGTTGAGGAATAATAAAGAAACCCTCATCTGTTACACCAGTTTTCCCACATTGAGTTTTTCCGTGGAAAATTTTCCAAAAATAACTGTCATTGTGATTGTACTTGTGCTAGCATTTTTCCTTGCATTTACTTTCCACAGTATTTTTATTGTGGTGGTTGCAGTAGAATTTATTTCGATATTTACTGTGTAATACCGTAAATAACTTATTTATGAATTAATAAGTAGAAGAAATAATATCAATTACTATAGTTGGGGTTCTATCTAGGAATTCTCACATGCTACAACACCCTGTTTATGTACCGCCCTCTGTCATGTTACTGATGTCTAGCCACTGCCCACCAACCACTGTGCAACTCTGATGTTGTATCTGTGCTGCTACTAACATTGCCATACTACTGCCAACTCTACATCTGCACTGCAACTCCCTCTCATATGTTGTTGCTGCAACTGAGAAGCATCCAAAATACTGAATCAACTGTGTTCAGTATGATGCATCTATCTCTTGAGTCCTGATTGCTACTAGTCGTTTCACTATCATTGAAGAATCTGCAATGTTGTTGACTTTGCACTGCTGCCAACTCTGCGCTGCGCTCCCCAACATCTAACTACTACTAGTCTGCAACTGTCACTCCCGAATTCTGACTACACCTCTGAAACTGATCCATCTTGCAACTGAATACTGTGGGCCCCCATAGCCAAGTAATGTTCTATTTGGTGGACTCCTCAATGGACCCTACCCAATCTATGCAATCTCCAGGACTACAACTCCAAGTCGCCCCACCTCTCTCCTGTAGGTATGCCTGCAAACATCGAAAAAAACCTAGAGGACAACTTGTCAATCTTTGTAGATGTTTTTTCCTGGTCCTGTTTCTCTTTCTTATCCTTCTTCCTGAGAGGACACTGAGTACTGTAGTGACCGAGCTCACCGCATCTGAAGCACTTGAATTTTGACAAACCCTTCGTATTCTTCTTTTGCTCTCCCTGCCCCTAACTAGGACCCTTAGATGCTAGGGCCACATTCTCCTCCTCACTCTTCGACCCCTTGTTGTTGTTTCTGCTGATGGTACTCTTTAGTAGAGCCCGCCTCAACTCTTGCTGTAAATCAGCCCATATCCTATCCCAACCAGGAAAAGTGTCTCTACCCAATATGTTTTGGACAAACACTTTCTAGTCCTTTGAGACATTGTTTAGTACCAATCATAAAAGCTATGTGGGTTGGGGTGCCTCCCCAATGGCTACTAGCTGATTTCAAACCTCCTGAATCCTCATGAGGAAGGGCTCTATGCCTTCACCCTTCTGCATCCTGATGCTCCTGAGCTTCTCATGGAGAAACATCTTCCATTTCTCGGAAGAGCCTTGATATAGAGTGGAGAGAGCATCCCACACTTCTTTGGAAGTACCTTTGCCAACAATGTGCGAGACTAGATGATCTTAGACTCCATCCAAGATCAACTGCTTCAACTTTTCTATTTATTTTATGTACTCCTTGAGTTGATCGAAATCTTGGGGAACTGCAACCACATTATCTATGTAGGTTTTCAGGCCATATTCATCTAGAAGGAAGAACATCCTAGCCTTCCAGATGACATAGTGGTGACTCCCTCCAACCTGTCATGATCTCTAAGCCCAACTGTGGGCATCTCAAATTTGTCGAAAACTCACTCTTTACATATGCTTGGCAACTGCTTCTGTGATTCGCACTCCTTTTTGGAGTGAGAAGATATGCTTACAACTATTGTCAATTTTCTTGGAAAAATAGAACTTCCGAAACTTGAAGTACCTTGAGATAAATTTTCCCTATGTTATATGTGCTTTTCTCTTCCACCCGACGCCGATTCTACTGCAGCAAAACCCTTTGCGTCCAACCAAGGAATCTGCTCAATGAAAAACCAAGTTGTTGTTGCTCCCTCTGCCTGCTGGAATCACTACTATGGGAAATTCAAACTTTTTTTCCTCCTGCAACTAAAAATCGAATTCTTCCCAGCAATTTGCATTTCCTGGCTATGTATTGCACAACGTCTGAGAATTTTGACTTTTTGCTCCCTTTGAATAATGTAGTTCTCTTCTCCGCTTCTGAGCTTCCCGACTAATCACTTACGCTCTAATACCATGTGAAAATTTCATCTATCACAACAACTGGATATTATTTTCCTAATTGTTAATTTATTTAACAATTTATTTGATACGAAAAATATCAAATAATTCACATTGTGATTTTCACAAATAAACTGTAAAAGAAAAATAGCGTTGGAATTGAGAAAATACTAGCACACACATACAATAATTAACACAATTATTTTTGGACAACTATCCCTGGAAAAACCCAACTTGGGAAAACCGGTGCAACAGTTGAGGGATTTAATTATTATGCATTAGTGAAATAATTTGAGTACAATTTGGATGCCATCAATTGGCAATCCTTCAGAGAAAATACTGGCAAAAATAATATGAGGGAAATTACCCTCACTTTGGGCAATTCTGACACTGGACCGCCTTTGAAAAGCAAGCTGTCCAACTAGGTCTGCGCAGGCCTTGTATCAACCTGAAGTTTCCTGCCACAGATGTTGTTCGGATTGTTTGCTAATCAAGCCTTCCTGTCTACTGGTGACTCAGAAAATGCTTCTCCGACACTCTGGGATTCCTTCTTGGCATCTGGAATTGAAAACATCTTCCCTTGTCAGACAATAAAGTTGCCTTCTGAAGCTTGTGCACTGCCTCTTCGCAACTTCTTGGATAAATTTCGACATCTTTGCAAATGCACTCTCCGGATCTAAAAATCTTCCTCCAACTTCTCTGTCTTTACCCCTCACTGTTTCTACGCCCTTCTCTGGATTTTCAGCAACTTTTGCTGTTCTCTAGAAATTAAATTGCCCAATAAATCGAACCCCTTAAGTGTGTTCTCCATATACCCATCGACTTCTTATAATCCTTTGTTGGAGTACTAATGCCAAATTTTTTTTGAAGGAAATTACCCTCACTCCGGGCAATTCCAGCACTGCACTACCTCTGAAAAGCTAGCCATCCAACTGGGTCTATGCAGGGTCAACTTGAAGTTGCCTGCCACACGTGCTGCTTGGATAGTCTTCTAATCAAGCTGTCCTGCATACTACTGACTAAAAAAATGCTTCTTTGACACTCTGGGGCTGCTTCCCGACCTTCAGAACTAAAAACGTATTTCCTTCTCAGCAAATCGAGCTGCCTTCTGAAACTTCTGCGCTGCATGTGTGTAACTTTCTGCAGAAATTTTGGCCTCTCTACAAATGCACTCACCGGATCTGGAAATCTTCCCCTGGCTTCACTGTATATGCCTCTCACCACTTATGTGTCCTTCTTTGGCTTTTCGGCAACTGCTGCCACTCTCTGGAAATCAAATTGGCAAAGGAATTGAACCCCACAAGTGTGTTCTCTATCTACCCATCGAATTCTTCTTAAAATCCTCTGTTGGAGCACCAACGACCGATATTAGAAATTAATCAAGGGCCCAGATTAATTCCTAGTCGACCCGTGTGTGAGTTTCTAGAGGATTCTGACCTTATCTCAATTAATACTGATTAATTAACCATATTCCCTAAGTTTAAACTTAGGACATATTTAAAAGTAGACTAATAATCTAATTGAAACACTCCTTGGTGGAATCTCCAGAAACAATTTCTGGGTTATGGAGATCTCATGTGTTTTAGTCTCTCCACAGAGTTTTGAGACTAGAACACCTTTGTTTCTACAAAAATAACATCTAACCATTGAAGCACCCATGGATTTTCCTTCTATAGATCAAGTCTCTTCAATAGATCAAACAAGTAGTGTCCAAGTTGTTCATTGTGCCAACCCTTAGCACAACAAGACTAGTCAAATTGATGAATGAATGATTCCTACTTGAATCTTGAATTCCTTTGCACAATGTTCACCTCCTCTTTCAATAGGCAGAAGGTGCCTTCTTGTTCTCTTTTTTTAAGGTTCCTTACACCATACTCCATACCTAAGTGGACCAAAATGTGCAATCCATTCTATCCTTTGTACAAGTTTTGGAATGCTTAGTCCCTTAAATACACATCCAACTAGATCATGTGATTCTACCCAATTTGTCCCAATATTCTATAAAGGTGACCCTTGAATGGTTCACCGCTTCATTCAACATATGATTTGCATCATCTAAATTTATTTCCTATTGTTGCAATTTGTTGCACCTGCCTAAGCCAATCAAGAAAGGGTACTCTTGCTGGATGTGTGCACGAAGATCCTCAGTCCTATTGTGTGTGGACCCTGTTGGTTGTGTGTGCAGGCTGTGTCAGATTGTATTGGGTTTTGGATGCTAATATATGCGGATATGGTTAAAGTATTTCTGTGTTATCTGATCTGATGTATTACTGTTGATGCGAATTGTTGAGATATGTTGAAATTAATGTTATGTTATCTGTTTATGCTGTGAATCTATTTGTGTTATGGTATAACTGTATTCTATTATGATAATGCGGGTTAATAATTGTTGATACACATGTGGATGCGGGGTTATTAACTAGATGTGTGCACGATAATAGCTCTGTATATTGCGATGATACTGTTAACAACCCTGTGAATAGATCTGTCTGGTGCGAACCTAATAGGGTGCAAATGTGGATCTGCTTACCTACTCTCTCTCTCCCTCTCATGATGCAGAAACCTGGTTCCAGCACCCTCCCATACTGCTTCGGGTGAGACTTTGGCCTGTGCAAGCAGGTCACTACCGAAAGGGCCAGTAGTATAGGGGTTTGTTGGCAAACCTTAACCTCCGAACCTAGGTTAGTAACCCTCGAGCCAACAGTCTCCATTTTTCGAGCATTTTCCAGATTGGTGGTATAAGGGTTCTTTATGTAATTTTTCTTGTACTTCTTCTTTTTCTTGCCACTTAATGAATGAAGGCCTCTGCACTGTTGAGCAGGGCTTGGAGACGTAGTTTGAATTGGACAAACTCCATAATCAATTTTTGGTGTCATGGTCTCTTTGTTCTTCATTTTATGTGTTTATGATTCATGGTTTTAAATGATGTGTTATATGTAATTCTTTAATTCATCTATAAGCAAAAGATCTTGTATCAGTACCATTTCGTCATGACCCTCGTAAGGGTGCATTGTAAAAAAATGTAGATGAATGGTGTCTTCCTTGATGCTATTAGATGAACACCACAGGTGAAAGGTCATAATGTGGTTTCCAAGATATTCTCCTTATTTACCTTTTAATTTTGGAACGTCCTAAGGTAATTTTGTAGGTATGCATGGGAAATTGGGGCCATCTGCAATGGGGTCATTTGTTAAATGTATTAAATTTGGAATATTTAAGGAAGCTAAAAATGAGACCTGTAATTTATTCATCATCGTAGCATGGATTTGAACGACCATATGCAGAGGGGTTCCCTATAGGGAATTTTGAGAGTGATCACCTTGCTGGGTACCTTGTGGAATTTTGAGAGGGGAAATATGTGGGCTTCCCAAGGGGAAACATGTGGGGTCCCTTGTGGGGTAGTGAAGGGAGTTCTTTGACAGGGAGGGGTCCCTATCAAAGTTGCACTGATAAATGATGATCCTTAATGGTGGAAGTATGGTGATGTCTACGGTTGAATGACGTGAGACCCGACACACCTCCCAGTAATGGGGGGAGATATTGAAAACGTCTAGAATGACGGGGAGCCATGGGGTCCCCTACTGTGTCAATATGAGTGTGTATTATTTTGTGTGATTGAGGGAAGGAGATGAATATGATAGGAAATAAATCACATACATAAAAAAAAGCAAAACTAAAATGATTACGTTCCCTTTAATTCATGTTATGTGATCAAGAAAACTAGAAAAAATGGTTTTTTGTTTGTTTTTCATATGATAAAATATCCTATGCAGAACTATCTATCCTTACCACTCTCTAAAATAACTGGGCCTTGCGAACATAAATTCACGGTACTAGGGCAACATATCGAGAGAGCAGGTGACACTTTCCATCAACGAAAGAGCCAACCCAAGTAATGAAATGAGGTTTGAATGCTTCCCATAGCTTTGCCTATAGGGAAATGATGTCCTAGTTTTTGTCCACTAAAGTGCCTTCATAACACATGAGCATTCCACTATTTAGCTTCTTGGTAGTCAGTTACTAGTCCCAAGCAGTAGACTGGTCAGGTAGCCCCAAATATTACCGCACACATTGGACCTAAACTGAACCCCTTTTGAATTGGTTCTAAATCAGGTCTCTTCCATGCTCAGGTATTATTTTCTATGGGATGATTGAAGGATTTTAAGCACCCTAAAATACAACTCTATGTTTCAATAATGTAACATGACCATGGAAGCTTATGGGATGCCTACCCTCAATGGTCTTAGCTTGAACTATAAATATTTTGGTAACCCCTGTGAGGAAATTTAATTGGTTCAAGTTACGATTAATTTTAAGGGGCCTTGATTCACCTAGGGAGTAATTTTCTAATAAAAAATAAACTAAGTAGACAAATCTCTGGAGACTAGATTCCTTCTAGTACAATTATTATATAAGCTTAGTGTGTGATGCAAGCGAACATACAAAGTGTGTTAAGATGTGGATATCCAGTGATCCTTTACAATATCCTTCTAATTACACTAAGTTTTGATTGTTCCTTGTATTGCAGAAATTGTTATGGTGTGGATAATGGGCCACTTACTATTTTCCTTTTTAAACTATGTGAATTTCAACAAGGGATATGGATCTTCAAGTGCTTTAAGAAAATTTTCATATGCAATCCCAAGTTCGTCTAAAAGACGCAAGGGAAGCAAAGATTACTTAATTTTTTTAATAACACTTGCTCCTAGTCCCAAAAATGAAAAAAATGAATGCTTTAGTAGTAATATTTGTGGATGATGGGACATTTACTCCTTTACTAATTTAGGGCTAGGTATTGTGAAAGATAGAAAAATTAATTGAAAAATAAATGTGGAATGTGGCCACTTACTTTGATCCAGGTGGATATTGGTGGCCACCCACCTATTCCACTTGGGGCCCCACCATTGCCTCTTTCAGTTTTTCAGTTTCGGCACAACTTACTATTTTTAGCAGTTTTTCGGGTCCTCAACTTCCGGAGCCGTTTTGAGGCCCTAAACGACGTTTTTTGGGCATCGCGCCTCCAGCGAAGATCATTCCATTTTGGAATGGATATTCATGGTGAAAGTTGTAGTACTCGGATAGATCTTTCTAATGATGTACCATGTGCGTCAAACGGAGATAGTATGCCAAAGTTACGTCCCTGGGAAGTTGACACACCAATTTACCCAAACGGGGCCCATAGTTTTGGTGCTTCATCTCCTAGGGTTAGGTTTTTGGATGTTTAGATTTCTCCATTGTTTATAAATAATAAATAGGCCCTCGAGCCTCATTTTAACTCAGTTGAGAGGCCTGTAGCCGCCACATCTCTTCTCAGAGATAGCTACCAGCGCCCTAGCTAGTTGTATTTCCATTCTGTCTGTAAGCAAATTTCAGTTCTTTGATATTAATGAAATGAAGTGTTATTTCCGCTGCATCTCTGTATTTATGGTTATGTGTTTATTCTGTTGTGTTCCTGCATAAATCTGGATCAATGGTATCAAAGCGGTCTGCTTTTTCTCGATCCTTCTTTGCATGTCCCCAACGAGGTCGGGGTATAAGGAGTTAGGGCTCGATCTGGTGGAACCTTTGCAAGATCAGCCTCGCAAACCCCGATGGACGCCCATGGGGGATGAAAAGAAAGATGAGGGAGCAGGAGATCCTATCAAAATATTGCTCGAGGAGGCCCTCGAAAAACAAAGGAACGCAATGATGGATAACTTTGCTCAGATCCTTCAACGGCTACCCACCGGCGGCGCATCTGCATCCAGCAGCCACTCTGGAGGCGCGACTCCTTTTAAGGTACAAGTAAATTTTGACATTCCCATATTTGAGGGTCAAATAGATGTAGATGCCGTAGATAGATGGTTGAATCTATTAGAAGGATATTTCTCGGTTCATGACTTTTTCGACAGGGAGAAGATTATTTTTGCACTCCTCAAAGCTGCCCCCATGTCAAGGACTGGTGGGAAACCCACTGTGAGAAAAATGACGAGACAGAACCCTCTCTGTTATCAGCCGTACCCACTTGGAATTCTTTCCGAGACGCCGTCAAGGAGAAATACTATCCTGTGGGGAGCTATGAGGAAGAAGGAGAGGCACCGGGGACCTACACGGCCAACAAAGGGATCCAAGATGTGCATCAGCTGAAGAATCTGTTCCATACCTTGCTCACAAAGTTGGGTATCAAAGATTCAGAGAAACATCTGGTGCTAAAGTATCGCAGTTGTCTGCACAGATACATTCAGGAGGAAATGGAGTTCCTCGACTTCTCCTCGCTTGGTACGGCATACGGTATGTTGCCAAGATTGAGCAGAAATTCAAACAGAAGAAGCGAGACTTTGGATCTGCGAATCAAAAGCAAGGGAAAGGTGCTCCCAAACCGCAGAACAAAGGACAGAGCCAAGGCATGGCGACTCAAGACAACCTGTCGAAGCCACAAGCAAAGAACAACACCGCAAAGCCAAAGAAGGACACGGGGAAGTGGTGTGAGTTCCATAAGAGCTCCACTCACAACACAAGTGAGTGTCGGGCCAAGCAGTCGCTAGTGGCCGAGATGAGGGCTTCTGAGTCAGATGCATGCTCTGACTCCAAATCAGAACCTGAAAAGGCGAATGAAAAGGGGAAACATATTATTGATGCGGAGCCCAACGCCACTGTTGCCACTGCAAAGATCCAAAAGGAGGAAGCGGAAGATCCAGAGGAGGAGGAACGTCTCTTCCACTCCCAGATGTGGGTAAAGGGCTCCCCGGTACAGTTCATTGTCGACAATGGGAGCCAAAAGAACCTCATTTCAGCAGACGTCGTGAAGCGGTTGGGATTGCCGACCACAGCTCACCCACATCCATACACCATCGGGTGGCTTCACCAAGGACGAGATCTTCGCGTCAGCCGTCAGTGTCGCCTTCCCTATAGCATCAAGCCCTTCACGGATGAGGTATTATGTGACGTTGCTCCTATTGATGTTTCTGATGTATTATTAGGACAACCATACTTGTGGAAGCATCATGCTGTGTATGAGTCTCGGCCTCGCGCTATTATTGTTACTTTGGGAAATAAGTTGTACAGGATACCAGAGGTACCACCTCCTGCCGCTATCTCTTTGGTTACTGCAAAACAATGCAGTAAGCTCATTTCCCAAACCAAGAAATTTGTTTTCTTGATGATCCGCCCCCAGGGCAAGAAGAAGACTGTGGCCACGACCTCCAGACAGGGCTCCTCTGCACAACAACAACAAATGGATAAGGTTGTGGAGGAGTACGGGGACATATTCACCTCACCCACGGGGGTTCCTCTGCACTGTCAGGTCAAGCACCCGATTGATCTGACCCCCGGTGCGCCGCTACCTAATGGACCGATCTATCGGCGCTCTGTTCTGGAGAATGATGAAATCAAGAGGCATATTCAGGAGCTGTTGCAGAAAGGTCACATCAGACCAAGTTCATCGCCCTGTGGGAGCCCGATCGTGTTGGTACAGAAGAAGGATGGGACGTGGAGAATCTGTATTGACTATCGGGCGCTGAACAAGATCACTGTCTGGAATAGGTACCCAATCCCACGGATTGATGACCTTCTGGACCAACTCAAAGGTGCAAAATATTTCAGCAAGATTGACTTGAAGTCGGGGTATCACTAGGTACCGATTGAACCCTCCGATGTGTGGAAGACTGCCTTCAAAGCCAAGGAAGGCCTTTTCGAATGGCTGGTCATGCCTTTCGGGTTGACGAATGCTCCCGCCACCTTCATGAGGATGATGGACGACATCTTGCAGCCATTCACCAACTCATTTGTAGTGGTGTACTTGGATGACATTCTGATCTTCAGCTAGACTTGGGAAGAGCACCTTCACCACATCCGACAAGTCCTCCAAACACTGCGGCAACACAAGTTGTGTGCCAATTTGGAGAAGTGCGCTTTTGGCATGACCCAGGTTCAATATCTGGGATACATTATTGATGAAAGGGGGTGCATGTGGATCCAGCCAAGATCCAAGTCATTCGGGATTGGCCAGCCCCAACCACTATAACAGAGCTTCGCAGCTTTCTGGGTCTTGCTAATTTCTATCGGAGGTTCGTGTTGGGATTCTCTCAAATCACTTGGCCCTTGAGTCAAGTCACCAAGGGAGGAGCGAGAGAAATTTTTTTTTGGTCGGAATCTCAACAGAAGGCGTTCACAGAACTAAAAAACCGCCTCTGTTCTGCCCCAGTGCTCACTTTACCAGACTTGCAACAGCCATTTGAGATCGAGACAGATGCCTCTGACTATGCTATTGGGGCGGTTCTTACTCAACAGGGACATCCAGTGGCATTTCACAGTGAGACATTGTCTGACACAGTTCGCAAGTACCCCACATATGACAAAGAAATGTACTCCATTGTGCAAACTTGTCGACAATGGAAGCATTACATTTTGGGGAAGGAAACAATCATCCATACAGACCACAGGCCCCTGCAGTTCATACAGACACAAGGGAAGTTGCAGAATGATCGCCATCAGAAGTGGTCTACATATCTGCAACAGTTTCATTTGAACATCAAGTATAAGAAGGGTAGCACCAATCATGTTGCAGAGTGCCTCAGCCGACCACCGATCGTGGCGCTCACCACTGTGCTCAACTCTTGTGGGCACGAGACTTCTGATTGGCCGCTTCTCTATGAGAGTGACCCAGAATTCGGCCAAACTTACAAGGCACTCTTGGGGGTACGCAAGTTCCAAATTTTCACCTCCAAGATGCACTTTTATGTCACATGGGACACCTTTGTGTTCCTTCAAGCGAGCGTGCCAAGATGATATGGGAAGCACACTACAGTCGAGTCGCTGGGCATTTCGGGGTCGAGAAAACAGTAGCAATCCTGCAGAAGTATTTCTATTGGCCGAACCTTCGAAAGGATGTCGAGAAGCACATCAAATCCTGCACTGCTTGTGCCATTGCCAAATCGACCATCAAGAAGCAAGGCCTATATACTCCACTAACTACCCCTAGTCGACCTTGGGAATCCATCTCCATGGATTACATGTCGGGCCTGCCTTCTACTAAGAATGGAAATGACTGTGTTTTCATGGTCGTTGACAGATTCTCGAAGATGGCCATCATGGTGGCCTGTAAGAAGAATATCACAGCAGAAGCCACTGCTAAACTCTTCTTTGAACGAGTGTGGGTGCACTTTGGGATCCCACAATCTATCATATCAGATCGAGATAGTAGGTTCCTCAGCACATTTTGGTCCAGCCTCTGGTCAATGTTGGACACAAAGCTCACCAAGTCCACAACTTTCCATCCCCAAACAGATGGCCAGACAGAGGTCGTCAACAGAATGATTGTACACATTCTGCGCATGTAAAATTCAAAGCATCCACGCACATGGGACGAGAGCCTCCCTTATGTACAACATAGTTATAATCGGGCTCTCCACAGTTCAATCGGCCATATCCCCTTTCAGGTGGGCTTGGGATTCCAGCCACTATGCCCCATTGACGTAGCCATGCCATTTGCAGCTGCTCAGGCCAATTCAGCTCATGTCCAGTCTGAAGTTGACAAAGCCAGTAGCTTCATCGAGCGCATTCAACACATCCGCCAACAGGTTCATGATATATTGGACAGAGCCAATGCCAAGTACAAGCAACGCCATAATCAACACCGGGTGCCACACAACTTCCAGGTGGGCGACAAAGTATGGCTACATTTGCAGAAGGAGCGCCTCACTGGACCCCACCGCAAGCTTCACCCGCTCCGATACGGGCCGTACACCATCACCAAGGCTGTAGGGAACAATGCCTTCGAGCTCAGTATTCCACCATTCCTTGGTCTGCACCCAGTCTTCAATGTGGATCGCCTTCGTCCTTACTTCCCACCTCCACTAGACACCTCGGACATTGCAGAACAACTCACACCAACAGAGTTAAATCCAGACTGCATGGAACATGCCACCACCGATTGTATCATGGAAATGCAAATCAAGAACACTCGCCAGCAAAAGATCCAACTATATCGGGTTGTCAAAGCTGGCCAACTCCTGCACCAAGGAAAGTGGTTCACCAGGGACCAAGTTCAGCAGAAATTTCCTCATCTCATGGAGGAACTTAACGCAATGGGGACCATTGCTTCCTAAGGGGGGAGGAATGATCCGGGTGGATATTGGTGGTCACCCGCCTATTCCACTTGGGGCTCCACCATTGTCTATTTCAGTTTTCGGTTTGGCCTGACACTATTTTATGATTTTTCGGGTCTGGAGCAAGACCGTTTTGAGGCCCTAAACGACGTTTTTGGGCATCGCGCCTCCGCTAATATGATTCCATTTTGGAATGGATATTCGTGGTGAGTTGTAGTCCTCGGATAGATCTTTCTAATGTTGTACCATGTGTGTCAAGCAGAGATAGTATGCCAAAGTTACGTCCTGGGAAGTTGAAACACCAATTTACCCAAAGGGATGTCATAGTTTTGGCGCTTCATCTCCTAGGGTTAGGTTTTTGGATGTTTAGAGTTCTCCATTGTTTCTAAATAATAAATAGGCCCTCGAGCCTCATAGTAACACGGTTGAGGAGGGCCGTAGCCGCCACATCTCTTCTCAGAGATAGCTACCAGCGCCCTAGCTAGTTGTATTTCCATTCTGTCTATAAGCAAATTTCAGTTCTTTGATATTAATGAAATGAAGTGTTATTTCCGCTACATCTCTGTATTTATGGTTATGTGTTTATTCTGTTGCGTTCCTGCATAAATCTGGGTCATATTTCCTCCCTAATTAAGATATGTGATGAATATGAACACAAATAAAATATAATCTAATTAATGTACTAATTATGACTAATAAAGAAACTAATCAATCTAAACTGGCTATAAAAAGAATTGCAAAGGTGAAGGAAATTCACCAAAGGCTACCAATCACCTGAGAAGAGTGAAAATACAAGGATATTTTGTTTTCTGGAAAATAGCATGGGTTATACTATGCATAGACGTAGTCATGCCTCTATAATACTAAAAGTTATAGAATCACATGTTTGTCTATGATAAAGTCACGTAGTCAACAAAAAATTGTGAAAAAACAGATTTCTTAGCCAGTGACAGGTCTAACAGGTCCTACAAAAATTCCAGAAATATGTTGAATGCCTTGTGAGGTGATAATGTAGAGATAGGTTTCTACAACCACAACTCTTAGAGTAAAGGAAAGGAAATAGTGGAGTCACCAATTATGTAGTAGTATTTTTGTAGCAATGGTGTACCAAAAGACATCTCCTTAGTAGTTGGTTGTTCCCTACAAAGGAATACAGATAGAATAGTTTTTTTAGTGAACATACATAGATAAAAATAAGCATTGAAAATGGTGGAAACAATTCATATACAAACATAAACTTAAAAAAAGAGATAAACGCAAATAAAATTCTAAATGAAGAAACAATTCAACAAAATAATGGAAGAAGGCTCCCTTTATTGACTTCTAGTGGTAGAAGATGAATACAAAATATTTATACTAAATACTTGAAGATAATTCTTTAAGCTATGGTGCTAAAAAATCCTCAGCAAGGAGGACCCTTTTCCCAATCTCTTTGCAAGCTTCTCCTCTCTCCCAACGAAGCATGAAGACTCTCTCAATGGTGGACTCTTCTTTCACTAGTACGATGGATTGCTGAGAAGAAATATGGCCAACACAATAATGCTCTTACTTCTTCTAATTCAACAATGAAATGTAGTATTTATTTGAAAGAAATTTGGCTAGCATAACCGTATTTTCTTTTTGGTTCTACAATGGCCTCTTTATATAGAAAGTCTTGAGTATGAATTTCTAAAAATGGTAAATCTCCTTGCTTCAATTGGTAATCAAACATTGTTGATGGAAAATCCCTTTTGATCATCTACCAATCCCAATAGTTCAATTTCGAATTAATCATCAATATTATCATTAATATTAATATTAATATTATTATTATGATATTATTATATTATTATTAAAAATAAATTCAAGTCTCTCAATCATGAGACTCAATTATGTCATATGTTATTCCCCTCAACTAATGCATATGTTACTCTCTCTCTCTCTCTTAATGGATTCATTCATCTCTCTCTTTAATTCTCTTACGCACCTTTTACACTCTCTTACACACTTTAATGACTCGTCATTAAAAAATTCTTCTTACACCTCTTTAATGCATAAGTTACACTTCTCTCCTAAATTCATAAGTTACACTCCTCTCCTTTATGGCATAAGTTTCACTCATATTTTGTCATATGTAACTCCTCCTCAATGCATGTGTATTGCTCCTCTATGTCAATAATTCATTGCCCCTCCTATATATATGTGTGTCACATATCATCTCACCTCACTTACTTGTGCATTTTGAATTCGAACTTGAGAGAGAGTTGGACAGACTTGAAGGATATTGTGAGAGAGAGAGACTTGGAGATTAAGAGCAGATATTGGAGAGCCAAAGTGATTTAGTGTTTGCATCATCTACTGTTACCATAGATCTTCATATTTGGGTGAAATTTTTCATTCTCTCATTGTACTTTGTATCTTTGCTTAACAACTAATTTATAATAGAAGAATAATTTGGTTGGGTTTCCCCCTTGTGGGTTTTTCCCTATCATTTACCTAATTTCTCTGTGTCTCATTGAGTTCTTGGTTGTCTTTCATTGTGCATATGGTTTATATAGTTTATGTTCTATCTACAATTACTTAACTTATTTTGCAGCATAAAGAAGTCTTAGATTTAAGTGATTGTAACAACATAGAACATCAAAATTTCAACATGGTATCAGAGCTTTGGTGAAGAAAAAATCAAGAAGAAAATCTTCGTTTGTGTCTCTCTTTCTTTTGGAATATCTCTTGTTGTCCGCTCCATTTTCAACTCTCTTTCTGTTGAAATATCTTTTGTTGTCCTCTCCATTGGCAACTCTTTTTCTACTAAAATATCTCTTGTTGTCTACTCCATTTGTAGCTCTTTTTTTTTTAAATGTCTATTGTTCTTTCTACTTTTGTTCATTTTATGCTGAAATATATCATCTTTTATTGCTTAAATTTACAATTGGAATTTTACTGTTGAATTTTATAGCTGAAATTGTATTGCTGAAATTTGCTGCTAAAATTTTACTACTGAAATTTTGTTGCTGCAATTTTATTGCTACCGTTCTTCCATGGTTTCAAGGAACCTAAGATATGATAGTAATTAAAGAGTAATATTATTTCTATTTATGCATGTGCAAGAAAATGTTGTCTTGAAAAGGAGTATAATGCATAGAAAGTTATGAAAGAATAACTGATAGAGATTAAATGTTGAATATAGGGGGATTTTGACTCTCTCACATTATATGAGAATGGTTATAATATTATGGGTTTTGGTAATTTTTATGTTAAAGTTTACTAACAATAGTGGTTGTAGGTAAGAATCATGACTTTTGCAAAATATGGAATGACAGTTTTCTAAATTAACCTCTTTTGTAGCGATCAAAGATGGATTACAACTAATATCATTGAAGACAATGAAGTTAATATGTATATTTATTATTACATGTTTTCACTCTGAGATCAATATTTGAAGATCTGTATAAAATCAATGGAAGACCTATCCATGCATTGATTCATGATAAGTAATTATCAATATAAATTGTGGCACCAAAAGTTCACTCATCTTCATTATAAAGCATTACCTCATGTGAGAAATATTGTTTCCGAAATACCTGAGACTAGAGTGGGTCATGATGGCATTTGTCAAGTGGTGATCAAGAAGATGTGTTTATCATGTCAATGACATATGACTTATGGACAATGGTAACCTATAGAGGCCGGATCAAGAGGGAGCCAAGAACTTCTTTCAATCCCAAAGTATTTTCAAGTCTTGTGTTGTTTCCTTGTGTCACTGTTTTTGTTTAGATTTATCTTTATAGATCATTGGTTATTTTTCCTGCATGAGTATTTGAATGATTCTTTCACTAACTTCTTGATGCGAATATGGTTAAGAAAAATAGATCCTAAAGATCATCAGGGTGCAGAATAGTGCATGAATAGTAAAATCCAATAGGAAGTTGGTGCAAGGGTAATGAAAGAGCCACTCTCACATATATAAAATAAAGAAACGCTTGCTTCATCACCAGGTATATTTTTCGTTATGTTTATTTACTTTTCTACTATTCCTCTTTCTCTTATTCTGGGATCAACAGGTACATTTGATGAATGTGAGGACCATGTCCTTTGTATCAAGATTGAGGAAGCAATCTATTCACCCATGACTTGAGTGGATATGAAGTGGACAAGAGCTCAAGACTTTTGCAAAGAATTTGGAATTGGGAAAGGGACCATCATACTATATAACCCAAAACAAAATGGGAACTTAAGGATCTTTGATTTCCATGCCTACTTTCATGTGCCAAAGGAAAAGAGTACCAAGTTGGAAGCTTTAGGTAAGAAAGGTAAGATTGTTGGTTGTTGTGAAAAATATAAAGCTTATAGAATATGTGTACCTAAGAAAATATATATAGAGTTTAGAAAAGATATAATTGATGAAGATGCAGCTCTTTGAAAAGCCATAGACACTTCTCCTCCTACTAATGTTGAAAGACAGGATGATTTCTTGGATGCACAAGAAGATCCCAAGCTTGAGCTTGATCTTACTGATGAACCCATGGATCCCATGGACTCCTTGTATCCTTCTCCATGTGCTAGAAAAATATGATTATGGTTTCGTGACACTTTACAGGATGTTGATAGGCATGTTTCTCCCAGAGGAACCTATAGAGAAAGTAAGAAACCATGTCGATTCCAAGGATATGTTGTTTCCATTAGAAAAATTATTCAGGTTGAACTGTGCACTTTTGAAGAAGTTGTGAAGGCTCAAGTGTGGAAAGATGCAATGGATGAAGAATATGAGTCCATTATTCATAATGATGTATGGAAAGTGGTTCCAAGACCCCAAGGTAAATCTTTTGTGTCTTCTAAATGGTTGTATAAAGTTAAACATGGTGTTGATGGAAGCATTGAAAAATATAAAGCTAGATTTGTGGCTATAGGGTTCTCTCAGAAAGGGGGAATAGACTATCATGAAATATTTTCATCCATTGTCCATTATGCAACCATCTGATTTATTATGGCTCTAGTTGCTAGCCAAGGATGGTCCTTTCACCAAATGAATGAGAATATTGTTATTTTGCATGGATTCCTCAAGGAAGAAGTATTTTTGGAGAAACCTCAAGGATTTAAAGTACATGACCAGAAAACTCATGTGTTTGGACTCGAGAAATCCCTCTATGGTTTGAAGCAAGCTCCAAGAGCTTGGTATGACCGCATTGGTAGCTTCTTGAGGAATCTTGGTTTTACTAGAAGTAAAGTTGATCCAAATATTTACTTCAATATATTCCAAGTTATGCCTTTTGATTTTGGTATTATATGTTTATGATTTATTTCTAACTGGTGGTGAACAAATTATCCTCCAGTGTAAGAGGGAGTTAGCTTCTGAATTTGAAATGAAAGATTTTCATTTGATGCACTAATTTCTGAGACTTGAAGTATGGTAGAGACCTAGTGATATTTTCCTTTCTCAAGGAGAATTTGTTGTCAAGTTATTGGAATTATTTGGCATGACATAATGCAATTCCATGAATTCTCCAATGGAAATAAATTTCAAGAAGCTATGTGGTGAAGTTGTAGGCCTTTATTTGGAAAATAATTCTAAGTATCATCAATTGATTGGGGCACCAATGTTCTTAGTGAACACTAACTAGACATAAGTTTTGTGGTCAATACTTTGAGCCAATATATGATTAAGCGATCACATTCACATTGGATTGTTGCAAAGCATGTGTTGATATACCTGCATGGGACCATCAATCTTGGATTGAGATATATTGCTAAAAATTTAAGACTTCATGGATATACTAATGTTGATTGGGCTGGTAACTCTGTTGATAGAAAGAGCACTTCTAGGTGCTACTTTAGCTCGGTATATACCAATATCCCTTGGATGAGCATAAAGCATAACCCTGTTGCACTAAGTATAGTTGAAGTTGAGTACATTGCTGCAAGCATGGCTACTTGTGAGTAAGTATGGATGAGGAAGATCTTTGGAGAGATATTTGAGCAAGTTCCAAATACAACAATTATAATATGCGACAATAAGAGTGGGATTCGTCTTCTGTTCCATAACAAGTATAAGCACATTGAGATCAAATATCACTATATCCGACATATGGTGAAAAGAGGAGAAGCAAGGCTCCATCATATTGTGATCTATGATCAAATAACTGACATTCTTACCAAGCCTTTATCGAAAGGAAAGTTCTTGGTTTTTAGAGAGAATCTTGTCCTTATGGACGTGACCTTTCCGAGAAGCGGTAACAGCCGATCGAGAACATTGAGATGACTTTCCCCCATGTCAGAGCTCACACGACTAGGGAATGATGTCAGAAAGCTCTTGAGGATGAGGGACCTATTGTGTAGTTTGCGCCACGAGAGTAGGCCTCAGTATGCATTCGACCCATAGTCTGGGAAGTGGGAAGAGCCACCTATCAGGCCAGATTAGGGGAATTTTTAGGTCTAAAATAATAGTGGAAATAATAAAATAAGATTAGATTACATCATTAAATTTTAAAGAGAAACAAGAAAAAACTGCTTTTTCAGCTCGTATTTTCAACTTATCTCCCTATGGGTTTACTCAAGTTTCGAGTGGGAACACTCCTTGGATGAGGAATAACAGGGTCCATCGAAAGTATGCAACATGGGTACTCCTTGGATGAGGAATAAAATTTTGCATCCAACAAGTACTCCTGCTTGAAATTTGAGTAAAAACTTAGGGATATAAGTTGAAAATACAAGTTGAAAAAAGTAGTTTTATTATTTTATTATTTTTTAATATTTATATTTTTTTGCCCCAAAAATGGTGTGTTAACACTGGAAAATTGTACAGGGAAAAGACATTAGAAAATTTCAAGAAAATAGTACAAATAAATATTTTCCAACAGAAATACATTATGAAGAACAAAATTTAATTATTTCCTAAGGTTTAGTCAGAAATTAATGGACAGCACACTAGCAGCAAAAGTTTCCTAAGGTTCAAAGTTTCCTTAGGAAATTTATTTATTTCCTAAGGTTCACTATAAGAGTGTTAGGATTGTATTCTTCATACCACCAACAACTAATAAAGGGAGTTTTCTCCATTTGTTTTTATTGGTTTTTTACTCCATTTGAGGATTCTTGTCTTCTGGTTTTCTGTTTAAGTTCATGTTATTGTATGCATTACTTACCTTATGAGTTTTGTCTTAAATTGTGTTGGAACGGGGTTCCCTAACCTGCATTTTTGATATAATTTAGTAATATTCGGTATTGCGTAGGGGTTTTGGGGTGGGTCAAAGCCCCTAATGTTTTGTAATGGGTTAAAGGGTAGCTCTAGGGTCCGCAAACCACGGTTTGTGGACCATCGGATAGCAAAGGCTATGATGTTATAAATAGATATATATTTGGGTCTAGTAAGTAAGTAAGACATAAGATTGATGCTGCGTGCGAATTGTTAAGATCTGTTTGGGTTGTTTTGGGTAAGGACTCCTGCTGGATGTGTGCACGGAGATCCTCAGTAATGCTGTGTGCGGACCCTGCTAGGCTGTGTGCGCGGGTTGTGTTTGGGTTGTAAGTGGATCTTTGATACCAATGAATGTGGAATATATTTGAAGTATCTGTGTTATCTGGATTGATTGTGTTTACTGCTAAAGCACATCTGCGATATTTATTTAAGCTACAACTATATCTGTGATCCGGAATTAGCTGCGATTATAATGTTCTGTGATGGTATTTGCTAATGCACACGTGGATGCGAATGGATTGATTAGATCTGTTGATGATAATAGTTTTTTTATGGTTATGTGCTGATGACACTGCTAAAAGAGCTGCGAATAGACTCACTCTGTGCGAACCCAATAAGATGCAACCTATATCTACCTTAAATTACCTACTCTCTGCCAGGGTGCGGAAACCTGGTTCCAACACCCTCCCATACAGCTTCAGGTGAGACCTTGGCCTGCGAAAGTAGGTCATTGCCGAAAGGGCCAGTAGTATAGGGTTTTGTTGGCAAACCTTAACATTTGAACCTGGGTCAGGACCCCTCAAGCCAAAAAATGGTTTCGTTGTCGGGACCCTCTCCTGCGTGATTTTACTCAAGAGCTGCGCCAGAAGGAGGAAGAGTTTGAACAGCTTGAAGCTACTATGTTAACTTTGATTCCCGCTCAGCGCCTGGCATGGCTACGTACCATCCACACTCTTAGAGAAGACATTGAAGAGCTCTGCCAGAAAAATAAGGTCCTTAGTGACCACCTCAAGCCTTGGGCCGATAAATCCCTCAAGCTTTCTCAGGAAGTCGACATCGCAGTTAAGCAACTGAAAGAAACCTTGGAAAGCGTCACTGCTGCGACAGAAGGTCAAACTTCGCAGAAGTTGGTGGATATTTCTCAGAACGTTGTTGTGCAGAGTGAAGGAGTGCTTCCCCCACTGGTTGATGTGATCAAGCAGCTGCAGGCGAAGATGCAAACCCCACATCCGTAGTGACTTGGGATGAGACACAAGATTATGTTGGGGGCTTGTTGTAACGGGGTTCCCTAACCTGCATTTTTTTTATAATTTTGTAATAGTCGGTCTTGCGTAGGGGTTTTGGGTGGGTCAAAGCCCTTAATTTTTTGTAATGGGTTAAAGGGTAACTCTAGGGTCCGCAAACCATGGTTTGTGGACCATCGGATAACAAAGGATATGATGCTATAAATAGATAGATATTTGGGTCTAGTAAGTAAGTAAGACATAATATTGATGCTACGTGTGAATTGTTAAGATCTGTTTGGGTTGTTTTGGATAAGGAATCTTGCTGCCTGTGTGCACGGAGATCCTCAGTTCTGCTGTGTGTGGACCCCACTAGGCTGTGTGCGTGGGTTGTGTTTGGGTTGTAAGTGGATCTTTGATACTAATGAATGAGGAATATATTTTAAGCATCTTTGTGTTATCTGAATTGGTTGTGTTTACTGCTGAAGCGCATCTGCAATATTTATTTAAGCTATGACTGTATCTGTGATCTGGAATTAGTTGCGATTATAATGTTATGTGATGGTATTTTCTAATGCGCACGTGGATGCGAATGTATTGATTAGATTTGTTGATGATAATAGTTTTGTTATGGTTATGTGCTGATGACACTGCTAAAAGAGCTGCGAATAGACTCACTCTGTGCGAACCAAATAAGCTGCAACATAGATCTGCCTTAAATTACCTACTCTCTCCTAGGGTGCGGAAACCTAGTTCTAGCACCCTCCCATACTACTTCGGGTGAGACCTTGGCCTACGAAAGTAGGTCATTGCTGAAAGGGCCAGTAGTATAGGGGTTCGTTGGCAAACCTTAACCTCCAAACCTAGGTCAGGACCCCTCAAGCCAACACATTGTTTTTAGTTTTTCCATTAACAACACCATTGTTAGGTCCCTATATTACTATTTTAGTCCCTTATTGTTATTAGTGTAGCCCCCTTATTGTTATTGTTGTACCCCTGTAACCCCAATATTGTTATTATTGCGCCCTTACATTGTTATTGTTAGGTAGGCCGGGATTATATTGTGGGCCCATGGACTCCTATATATAGAAGGAGGTTTTGGTCATTTGTATCATCCAAGAATTGTTCATTTATGTAATGTATTGGAGGTTGCCCCCTCGAAGTGGCTTATTTCTAAGGCGTTGATCTCTCTTTTATTCTATTCTTCTCTATGATCTTTGCGGGTAGTAATTGACTGCTAGAGAGGTGTCTTTTGGTACACTTGTGTAACAAAAACACCACCACATGGTGAAACATCTCCCATTGTTGACACCATCATCTTGAATCCTATTGGTTCTTATAAAGTTTTTTTGGGTTGTAAATTTCTTAGGAGGCCCATTTTAGACCTCAAAAGTTCTTTAATGATAGGTGTAGTGAGACTTGTATGTGTGACTTGTTTAGGATGTAGGTGTTCCACCACTTGATATTTAATGAGACTTGAATGTGCGAGATCCTTGTCATGTGTTGACAATTGGATCCCCTCAGGCAGTGATGATCCTTGGATGTGCGAGATCCTTGTCATGTGTTGACAAGTGGATCCCCCCAAGCAGTGATGAGCCTTGGATGTGTGAGATCCTTGTCATGTGTTTACAAGTGGATTACCCCAGTAAGTGATGGAACTTGGATGTGTGAGATCCTTGTCACGTGTTGAAAAGTGGACCCCCCCCAAGTAGAGATGAGCCTTGGATGTGCGAGATCCTTGTCAATAGTTGACAAGTGGATTCCCCCAAGAAGAGATGAGCCTTGGATGTGCGGGATCCTTTTAATATGCTAGCAAGTGGCATTGCCCCCAAGTGAACATAGGGTGATGGATGAATCTCCCCTATGATGATTCTTCTTCATTATAGTGAGACATCATTGTTCCAAATGATATAGAGCAGAGATGCACAGAGATGAGCAGAGAAAGAAAATATATTTTTTGCAGAAAGAAATTCCTCCCTAGTTGAGAGGGAGTGTTGAAAATTTGTAGCTCAGGGATGAATTTCAAAAAATAGAATTTCTAAAAATAGAAAGTCTCAAGTATGACTTTCCATAAATAGTAAATCACCTTGCATCATTTGGTAATCAAACATTGTTGATGGAAAATCCATTTTGATCATCAATCAATCCTAATAGAATAGTTCAATTCCGACTTAATCATCAATATTATCATTAATAATATTAATATTATTATCATTATTATTATTATTAAAAATAAATTCAAGTCTCTCAATCACGAGACTCAATCATGTCATATTTAACTCCCCTCAATTAATGCATATGCTACTCTATCTCTCTTAATGGATTCATTCCTCTCTCTTTTTAATGCTCTTACGTACCTTTTACACTCTCTTACACACTTTATTGACTCGTCATAAAAAAAATTATCTTACACATATTTAATGCATAAGTTACACTTCTCTCCTAAATTCATAAGTTACACTCATCCCCTTTATGGCATAATTTACACTCATAATTTTTCATATGTAACTCCTCAATGCATGTGTATTTCTATTCATTTATGTCAATAATTCATTTCCCATCTATATATATGTGTCTCATATCATCTCACCTCACTTATTTGTGCATTGTGAATTTGAACTTGAGAGAGCATTGGAGAGACTTGAAAGAGATTGTGAGAGAGCGAGACTTGGAGAGTAAGAGCAGATCCTGGAGAGCCAAAGTGATTCAGTGTTTGCATAAACTACTTCTATCAGAGATATTCTTCAAATTCAGGTGAACTTCTTCATTCTCCCATTGTATTTTTTATCTATGTTGATCAATTGATTTCTAATAGAAGAATAATTTGGTTGGGTTCTCCCCTTGTGGGTTTTGACCTGTCATTGAACTAACTTCTTTGTGTCTCATTGAGTTCTTGTTTATCTTTCATTGTGCATATCATTTATATGGTTTATGTTCTATCTATAATTAGTTAATTTATTTTGCAGCATAAATATATTTTGGATTTAAGTTATTGTAACAACATAGAACATCAAAATTTCAATACTTCTTCAATTGATGATCCTCAATTTTTCTCTTCTTGGCTTGTCACCTTAGCCCTGATACCATGTTGAGAAATCTACGGGAAACTTGATTAGGTGAGTTCTCTTACTTTAATAACTACTTGGTGATGTATTTTTATTTGATTTGATTATATTCCTCTTTATCTTGATTATTATTGTGTTTTCTATCATCAAACAACTACCAAACGATTTTTGTTCTAGGGAAGATAAGATCGAACTAAATTAACCCTCGCATTATCCTGTGATGGTGGGTTATTCACTAGGGGGCCTGGGAAAGGGTAATACATATTCCCTTGTCCTTGAATGGAATAAATGGTTTGAGAAGAGGAAATTTTTTCTGTATTCCTCGGGGGGTATGCATTTCCTTGCGGGGGGGGGGGGGGGGAATGTGCCTCCCTGCATGGTCGGGTACTGGCCACTCTGCGTGGGAGGGTATTGGCCACCCTGCATGGGATGATATTTTCCATTGTGACTATCAGCATTTTACATAGATGTGGGTTGATAAGAGTAGTATCCTATGTTCTGCGGTGGTGGTGTATTAGCGTGGAATCATATGGTTGACCATTATGCACATATCCAAAATACTAGAAGGCATTTTCAGGTTGATTTTGGGTTAGGGACCCAATCAAACCATTGGAAACATTGGATGAGTCTGGTATATCTAGTTGAAAATTTTGCAATCAGGGGGCATATGGAAGTACATGGTAGATATGTCTAGATTGTGTGTAGATAAGCTCTTGTTTTTGAGATTTACTAATGGATTATTCCTCATTTTACAGGGATGAATTGGCAACATGTTTTAATATATCTGACAAGAGATATCTTAGAAAAATTTCCAGAAGGATCTTGGATTCTAGATGGGATTTACACAAGCTATTACATTTCTCCATTCATGGATGCAGTCCAATATGTGTATGGCATGTGTGTGTTTGAAGTGGGTTAGGAGTTCATGGCCTGAGTTGTGACATACTGGGAGCTTGAAGAAGGTGGGGAAAGTGGTGTATATGGAATCAAAGTTTCCACGAGTCCTAGATGGTTGACCTATGTAATTGATCTAGGTGGATCTACATACACCAGTGGCAAGGGAAAATACTAAAAATTAAAAAGGAGAATAAATGCGGAAAACTCAATGTCAAGTTGAATATCTCGTCATTCTGATCATAGTGGTGTGAACGGTTCATCAAATAGAGTCTGTATGTGAAAGTTAGAGTTGGTCAAATTTTTGGGTTGACTTAGTGATATGGCAGGTTAAGGAGGCAACAATGTTGTAATTTTCCAACACCAGAATCCGGACAACTTCTGGGGAAAATTGTGCAATGGTTAGTTTGTTTAATATCCCCCAAAATCTGTTAAAATGAATATTTTGGGTTGTTTACTTTTAAAACAAAAAATATATAAATAAAGGGATAGGCCATCACCTCCACCCTTCCCCAAACCATATTTAATGAAACCATATATTGATATAGAGGGCGGGCCATGTAGGGGATGGGCCACTGACAGTGGACCTGCCCCGCCCTAGTTTTATATTATTTCTTATATCAAGTGCTGTAAAATGATGGGGGGTCGGGATTGATACCCTGACCTCCATTTAGAAAACCAAACGACTTCTCCAGCACACCACCAATGATTGTTGTTGGTTTTCCATTTGCCACTAGTACTTAAGATCCAGTTTTCACCAGCACACCAGGCATACCAGGTACAGGTGGGCACATAGTTCGAGGCAGTGCAGAAGCTTCTCACTCCCAAGAAGGAGCCTCATTTAGTACCACATACTAAGTCTCAATGAGGTGGCAAGTAGGTTGTACAATGGGATGAAAATGAGCCATTGCAGGATGAGGAGGAAAGATCAAGATGATTCGAGGAAACCACTCAGTTAGTGACTCCTAGCACAAGGAGAAAAATATTCAAGTGAGATGAGAGGTTAATTCAGGAGGCCCAGGAGAAAGTTGAGGCTCCCAGCTCTACTTTCAGGAAAAGAAAGCAACCAAAAGGGTACATCGGGTGCATGGAATTGATGAATGAGTTGTTAGACATAGATCCTTCGTGTTTCAAGGAGGAAACCTCTCAGTAGGTTTGGAAGGATGCCATGGTGGAGGAATATTCCTCCATCATTAAGAACAATGTTTGGGATATTGTGCCATGCCCAAAGGGAAAGTCAGTGGTAAGTTGATGCTGGATTTATAAAGTGAAGCATGGAGCATATGGGAGCATGGAGAAGTATAAGGCCAAGTTTGTAGCCAAGGTATTCTCATAGGTTGAGGGAATTGACTATGAGGAGAAATTTTCTCCAATGGTTCATTATTCATTCATTAGGATGATTTTTGAACTTGCATCTCAAATGGGGCAAAAGATCCACTATATGGAGCAACTAGAGGGGTTTGAGACTTTTAGCAGAGACACTCATGTTTGTTTGCTAAAGAGAGCTCTTTTCAGGCTCAAACATACATCGAGAGCATGGTACACTCGCATTGATATCTACCTTTAGGGATCTGGCTTCACTAAGAGTGAGGCCGATGCCAACCTGTACTACATCATGGTTGGACGGCTTCCACTGGTTCCAATGTTGTATGTTGATGATCTTAACTTGACTGGAGCAGAATCCAGATAAATTGATTCAATATTGTAAGGTATATCTTGTAAGAGAATTTGAGATGAAGGAAATAGGGCTTATCCATTATTTCCTTGGGCTGGAGGTACGACAGGTTGATGGGGAAATCTTCTTAGGGTAGGGAAATACACTACAAATATTATTAGGAGTTTTTGTATGCAAGATTGTAAGCCCATGACCACACCTCTAGTCACAAATTGGAGGAAGGTGAACAATAGTATAGAAAAGAAAGTAGATGCCACATTGTATAGGAAACTTAATGGGCCACTAATTTACTTAGTAAAATGAACCACTTCATGATGGAGCCTACCAAAGTTCACTGGGTTTCTTCCAAGCATGTCTTGAGGTATCTCAAATGCATGATAGAGTATGGATTATGGGATATATAGGATGATGGAGTGAGGCTTGAGGGATTCAAAGATAAAAATTATGCAGGGATATATATAGATCATAAGAGTAATTTAGGTTGGGTATTCAATATTAGGTAAAAAATTGTTTCTTGGTTCAGCAAGAAGATGAGATCAATTGCACTCAGTTTAGAAGAGCCAAACTACATGGTAATTGCTAGCCTGGAAGCATATGAAGCTATTTGGATGGGGATTTTTCTTGTAGGTCTCTTCAAGCAGGGGATGAATCCCACTATGATACACTATGACAATTATAGTTGCATTAATCTCTTTGAGAATATAGTGTTTCATGATTTCTCTAAGCACATAGAGATTAGATACCATCATCTCAGAGACTGTGTGCAGAAGGTGCAGAAGGGGATAGTAAAGCTACTGTACATTCTAACAGATGAGAAATCAATATATATCTTGATGAAGGTCTTAGTCAAAGGAAAGTTCATTTTTTTTAGAGATAAGTTGGTAGTTGTACATAATCCCTTCCTCACTAAGAGGGAGTGTTGAAAATGTAGCGATGTAAGGTCTTTTAACTTGCCTTAGCCAGTGAAGACCTCGAATTAGTCTTTCTATAGCATGAATGTGATTTCATGAGATACATTTAAGTTACGATGAGTTGATTTCCAGTTTGTTGGGATGGTCATCAAGTTTACATGTCTATAGTGTTGAAGTTTGCAACAAGAAATAGTGAAATTGGCATCCGGAAACAACATCCATGATCCTAGTGAAAATTAAGCACCTACAGTAGGTGGAGCCCACACTGGCTATTTTTGGGTGTACGTATATTTATATATGCATGAGAAATTATATTTATAGATGCATGGCTATTTATAGATGTATGTGAAAGTTATATTTATAGATTGCATGTCTATTTATAAATGCATGTCGACGATTATTATCCCTTAATATTAGTTGGACAATAAACAATAATCTATTCTCAATGAGCACTTGGAAATAATTAAATGAAGTGGAAAATCAGTTAGCTAAAGGAATTTCGAGTTAAGAGGTTGGTTGGTGGGACATTCAGGTTGAATTGAGTTGTAATAGAGTGATTCTAGTTGTAACAGAGTTGGAAGTGCAGTGGTGCATTAGTTAATGCAAGTTGTAAATAAGTTTAACTCAGTTAAGTGAGTTAAAGTCAGTTGTGATAGTTGTAAATAAAGGTAAACTAGTGAGGGATCAAGTGAATTAATTATTAATTAATTCAAAATCAGTCGTATCACATGCAACTGATGTTTTTACTATTATTAGCTGCATGCATGTCAGATTCCTGCTTTCAACTTGCATTGCTTCTTCACAACATTCAGTTTCACCAAAATCAGTCAACAATAAATAATATAATGAAGGAGAGTATCATTCAGGGGGTCTACTTATCCTGGTAGATCTTCTAACACCACTTTCAGTTGTTCGAGGTGCCTGTTGCTATTGTGGTGGTTGCTGTTGTTGTGGCTCTTGATTATTATTATTATCAGGCACCTTTACCTTTCCTGTGATCTCATCAAGAACTGTGTATTCTTTGTTTTCTTTTTCATGTTTCTTTTCCTGTAACTGATTCTTAGACAATACCTTTTCATTGAATATTACATCTACGATCCTAATTATTTTGTGATTTTCATAATCATATAAGCGATAACCAAAATCATTAACACCATATCCAATAAAGGTACATTTCTTTGATTTTTCCTCAAGCTTTGTTCTATTTTCTTTATTAATATGGACAAAGGCCTCACTACCAAAAGGCTTTAAAAAACGATGGTTGAGTTTTTCCTATCCGTACTTTGTAAGACCACCACCATCCAAGAAACTTGAAGGCCCTCTGTTTATTAGATAAACAACAGTATCTACAGCATCTGCCCAAATTGTAAAGGCAATCCTGCATGCAATCTCATGCACCTTGCATGCTCCATGATTGTTTTGTTCATCCTTTCTGACACACCATTTTCTTGTGGTGTTCTTGGAACTGTCTTCTCTCTATGAATTCCATGCTCTGAATAGTACCTATCAAACTCTTTGCTGCAATATTCGCCTCCATTTTCTGATCTGAGACACTTCAGCTTATTTCTGTCTTAATCTCAACCAAAGCTTTCCATTTCTTGAAAGTATCAAATACATCAAATTTATTTTGAATACAATAAATCCAAGTTTTTCTAGTTGCATCATCAATAAAAGTAACATAATAACGAGAGCCACCAAGAGATGATACCTGAGCAAGTCCCCGTACATTTGTATGCATAAGCTCTAATTTTTCGCTCTTATTTTCTTTCCCAACTCTGAGAAATATGACTCTCTTCTGTTTTCCATAAATACAATTCTCACATAAATCCAAATCAACATTCTTCAAACCCGACAACAAATTTCTTGAGTGAATAATCTTCATCCCCTTCTCACTCATGTGTCCGAGCCTATGATTCCATATTGCTACATCTTCTCCTTTGGAAGTTAAAGCATTAACAAAGTTAGAAATACCATTGCATAAATACAATGTACCAACCTTTTCACCTTTTTCTATTACCAGAGCTCCTTTGGTGACCTTCCAAGTTTTATCTGTGAAAGTTGTCACACAACCTTCATTTCCATAACGCCTGTCGAAATCAGATTTTTCTTCAGATCTGGAACATGCCTTACCTCATTTAATAGCCATTGGTTTCCATTCTTTTTTTTAACAAGAACCTTACCCATTCCAAAAATTTTACAAGGTTTATCATCACCCAAACGAACTTGTCCAAAATCTCCTTGAACATAGTCATGAAAATATTTTTTATCAGGTGTGGCATGGAATGAGGCCCCTGAATCTACCACCCAGGAATCAGTAACATTTTCGAAAGAAAGAATCAAAGCATCTTGTAACACATCGCCTGTCACATTTTCTTCATGATTTTTTTCTTGCTTTGTGTCTCCTTCTTTTCCCTTTCGAGATATACCGTCTTTCTTCAGGTGTATTTTCCTTCCGCATTTCCAACACACTATTCCCGATCTAGACTTGGATCTGCCTTTCCTTGATTTACTACGATATCCAGAGCTCTTTCCTCTCTCCATTCTTCTTCCCCTAGACTCTGCACTCAAAGCATTACCCGATGTCTCACCAGAGCTTTTTCGTCGCATTTCCTCACTAAGGATATGACCGACAACATCATCAAACTTTAAAGTACTAGATCCAGAGACAGAGTTACTCCTGGCCATGGCAACCGTTCCACAGGTGCAGCAGCTGAAACACAGAAATAAAAGAGCCTAACTTCATCATCAAGTTTACCCTAACAATGTTTGTGTGTGTTGAAATCATTTAAATGGTCTGCAATAGATCCACCTTCCGACATATTCATATTAAATAAATGTTTTATGAGAAATACCCTGTTTGAGGCTAAGGGTTTTTCATATAATTTCGCCAATGCCTTAATCAAGCCCTTTTTTGTTGTTTCCTTCGAAATATTGAAGGCTACCGACGCCGCAAGGCACAACCGTACTATTCCGAGTGCCTTTCTATCAAGAATCTCCCATTCTGCATCTGTCATAGCCGTCGGCTTCTTTGTTTTTCCGCTCAATGGTAGGTATAGATCTTTCTGATATAGATAATGTTCCATCTACATCTTCCACAACGGGAAGTTTTGGCCATTAAATTTCTCGACCCTAAACTTACCATCTTCCGCCATTGCTCCAACTCGAACCAGGAACCCTTCTTTCCTGTGAGTTTATCAGCTAAATAGATCTTCGGCTCTGATACCAGTTGTTAGAAAATTACATATATTACAGATGAATGAAACAGATAAAATATGTGGAAAACACAAGCACACAAAACACATAAAACCAGAGAGACACAGATATACGCGGTTCATCCGATTTGGGATATGTCCACCCTGAACATCCAGTCCTTCCTTTTGTTTCTCGCTCTGAAAATACAAATACAATACATAGCCACAATACAATACCCTCATACAAGCGAGGGGGTTGCCTTCTGTTACACTGAAAATTGTCATTCTGACATTCTGCTATGTGTATGAGCTCATTACTACTCATACTTCTCCCTTTGCAAGTCTAACATATCAGTTCCTCATGTCAAGCCTTGAAAATCAAAGAAAAGTTCCTAAAAGTCTCCTAAACTTTGGTATCGCACTTTCTCGCTATCTTGCCTGTGGTCCCGCACCCAATGTTCAGCTATCATGCGTACCTGAACGCACTTAATCTGTGTTCAAAGTGCGGACCCCTGTAAGATCAAAAAGGCGCAAGTAATTTCCCAAAAGCTCAATAAAAGTGAATTCTGGAAGCTTCTAGAAAATATCTTGCGGTGATAGAACCGCTCTTATGAGGTGCATGTATCCCTTACTTTATGGAGCTAACCCCTTGATGTGAGGAGCTTATCCCTTTGAAGGAGGATTCTATCCCTTCATAGTTGGAACATAAAACCTCCTCTATTCTACTATAAAAAGAGGCATTGGGTAGCCTCAAAGGGAGTTGAAGCTTTAGAATATTTGAAGTTAAGTGCTGTTGAGATTCAAACTCAGTTAATTAAGACTTTTGTGAGGAAAGATTACATACCTCTATTCGTCTTAGTTGGATGAGTGCAGTGCTTATCAAAGTAAAGGAGATTCCTGCTTCGGACCCCGGAAAGTCCTGTGCAACATCAAGGCTCAGGTTGTAAGGATTTTCTTCTTTTGAAATTAATACAAATATACTCATTTTTCTCAATAAGATTTCAATCAATGGTTTATTTCATAGATTCCTTGATCACTATGATAAGCATGGTTTATGATGATTTATATACAGGTGCTATGTAATATTTTTCTTGTTTGTGACTGCAGGTTTACGAGGAAAACTCCTTCAAGCGCGCGAGGGACAACAACGACTTCAAACAAGCACTGGACAAATGGTAAGTCCTTAACACCTCTATAGAGCTTTTCATAGATCGTATATGCTTAGAGAAAGATTAGTCTATTTGGCTGTTTGTTGCTAGATACTTTTAGTACTAGGGAGATCGGTCTTGTCCGCAAGACTGATTAATCCTCCAACAAATTGGCGACTCCGCTGGGGAAAGAACTTGTTGTTTTTGGTTCTCTTTTATTTTGATTTGAGGAAACGTTTTTCCTAGTTTTTGATTGATAGACATCTGCCTGGGTAGCTTAGTTTTTCTCTGTTTTTGAAAATTTTGAGATCTTTTATGTTTTTCTCTAATTTTTCCTGGGACCGCACTTTGTCTTCTTTGCACAGTGCGGGCAGTTTCACATTTTTTCTTTAGTAAACAGTGCAGTACCGCACTTGTTACTTTTGCAAGCCTGCGGACCCTATTAAAATTTTGAAAAACCTTTGGATTTCTTTCTTTAGTTTATCTTTATTGTGATTTAGAGTTTTTAGTTTCTGCCCAGATTGATGATTGTTTCTGTCAAAAGCTTCCTGTGAATGAATCTTAGCACTATTGGTGTTTTGATGATTTTCTAGAAGTTTTGCGTTTTGGATTGTTTTTCGCTTGGTCTTTGTAGCGATTCGAAGCATTGACTGTTGGAAGTACCTAAGAATACATTGGTCTTTTGTCTTTTGCTGAATCTGACCTGATTGTGAAATCATCCTTTATTAAGAAATAGAGTTACCTGTTTCTTTGCAAATCTTCGACAAGAAACTTTGTTATTGGTTTTTGAATTTCATTTTTTATAAAAACATAATTGAATGTTTTTGATCTGTTTGTTATTCCGAACGAATAGATCCTTAGTTTTTTGAATAAGCTAAGTAAAACCTTCTTCAAAAAAAAAAATTCTCTTAAAGCTTTGATTCAATTAGATTGTTAAAATTTCTAGGTCTCAGAATTAGCTTAATAGTTTTCAGTGTTTTTCATAGAATTTTGTAGATCTCTTTTGAAGAAAACTTGTTTTGTAGCTTCAAGTTTCTAAAAGTGAAAGGATTTTTCTTATGAGATTTGATATTTTTGTTTCATTTGGAGTTACTGCTGAAAAGACAAAATATTTTCTTTCAATTGCTCTTAATGTTTAAAGAAGGAATTGTTCATTAAAAGAATTGCATTCTCCAACTTTTCCTTAATTAGAATTTCATTGAAAGGTAACGATCTGATTATCATTTTTAGGTGCATTTTTAGTTTTTGGAAGTCGAGTCTTCACACCATCAGAGTTTCATTTCCGCACCCATTGAATTAAGAAACAACTCTTAAAAGTAACGCTTAATTAAAATTCATCTAGCAATCTTTTTATTTTCTAGGGCTCTTATCACCAACATAGCTTAGGCTAGTATCTTGGAGTAGGGAGTAATTAACTCTCCAAGGTAGTAAAACAAACAAGTAAACAAATCTTGCGGTAGGAAATAAACCCAATCGTAATTTGTATAATCTGGGAAGCTTCTCTTAAAGAAGTCAATCACGAGATCATGTCCGAACCTTTGAGACAATCAATTCTGTTTCATTGGGGAAGATAGAAGATTTTGCCCATATTACAAACGGTAAACCTCGGATTAACCATTGTCGAGGAGCCTGGGGTCACTTGTCGGTAAACCTCGGATTAACCATGTCGAGGAACCTTCAAGGGGATTGAGCTTTTTTACTCTGCCCTTGTGTGTGGGATCGGATCGTAGACTATTCCCCCAGTTATATTTGTTGCTATTGGTAACCTTAGTGTCCACAAACTTAAGATTATTTCCTAAGGTACGGTGAAGGAAAGATCTCACTATACTTGGAGAAGACGTTGACTAGACTCACTTGGACTCTCTGGGGGGTTCTCTTCACACGAGATGGTTATGTGAGGAAACTTGTGCCAGTCTGTTTCATTAAGCAGGTTGTCGGGGTAACTGTTCCAACCGCCCTTTCTATATTAAATTTCTACTAAGTTGGATTTCATCACCAACTAGTGTTTTTAGTACGGGAAGTTACTGTTTGTGTATGGTTTGAACTCCTAGATTTTTTAAGCGTGTGATTCAACTATTTGTTTTTTAGAGGCCTTAGGTGTTTTCATTGAAATTTTCTTTGTTTGCGTGTGATTAGTTAAATATTTAATCGTGGCGGAATTTCCAAGACAATCCCGGAGACTACAAGGGAAACCCCCTGAATATTCACTGAGTCAGCTTGAAGGGCTTCGTGCTCTGGTATCGTCTAGTAGCGGTAGGATTAAATAAACAGAAGTTGGAACTTCATCCATAGTGGTTCATCCTGATTATCAAACACCCATAACAGAACACATTCAAGAGCCGATTTCAGTTTCTGAAGTTACTAGTAGTATTTCTCCTACTAGTGAATGGGCTGACGAACCTGAAATCTCTGAACCTGAAACTGAACCTTCTGTTTTGGAAACATCTTCGGGATTTGTTTCACCAACTTCTAGCGATCTTGGTTCACCAAGGGTAAGGAATATTGTCACTGACGATCTTCCATATGGACTAATTTCTATTGAAGAAATTACTAATCCAGACGAAGAATTATCTCTTCCCAATTCCCCTCAGTCGTTAAATCTTAGGGAGCGTGAATCAATCTTCTACAGCCCTATTCGAACTACTGCTTGGTACTTATCCTTAATTTTTTTTTTAGAGAATCCGGGTCTTGCTTTTTCTCCACCTCGAGTTCCATTTCATCCAACACCCATAGGTTATTATCCGTCATCCATTATGGCAGGAGAATCATCCATGTTTTCCCATACACCAGAATCATTTTTACATGGTGGTCCTTCTGTTCCTTCGGGATATCAGGCTCTGTCTGGTACTTTCTTGGGGGAAACTCCTCAACCGATTGAAAGCATGTTATCATCTGGTTTGAGTGGAATTAAAACTAAAACGTCGAATGAAGGGAAATTTTTTATGATGTCTGGTAATATTCTGACTCCGCAGCCTCAAGGCAGTCAGGTACCGCCTGGAGGGAAATCTCAGGGAAATCAGTTACCGCCTGGGGGGCAAACTCAAGGTAGTCAGTTACCGCCTGGGGGGCAACCTTCAAGAAGTCAGTTACCACCTGGGGGTCAACCTCAAGGTAGCTTTTTCCTAAGACAAACTATGGAATCATATTATTTTGGGGGACAACCCCAAGGACAATACATACCTCAGGGTTATCAACCCCAAGGATAGTACACACCCCAGGGTCAACCCCAAGCTCAATATGCTCCTCAGGGTCCTTATCAACCCCAACTTCAGTACGCGCCTCAGGGTTATCAACCTCAAGGTCAGTACCCAATTCAAGGTTACCAACAGCCTTCTGGTCAGTCATCTCTTCAAGGAGCCGGAAATTTACCACTTACTTATCAACCCTACGTTCAACCAGGTTATGGTCCTTATGTTCAACCTTCTGCAGGACAATACCCCGGAATGAATATGGTGTGGGATCTGTCCCAATATCAACAGCCTATGCAGCCTAATGTGCAGTTTCCTTTTCAACCTGGACTGCCTTTGGTTTCTGGTCCAACCCAGCAACCTGTCTAGCCTACTATTCAAACTCCTGCACCTAGTTCTATTCAGCAGTCTGCGCCTAGTACACCTCAGACTCCGCCTCAAACTGATGCAACTGCTGCTATGTCTGTCCAACCTATAACACCTATTTTTGGAGTGTCTGTAACGCCGAGTTCGTCTATCCCTGCATCCGTGCAAATCCCTCAAGTCTCTGTACCCCAGTCAGGGCCTTTCGTTCAGACTTCAGTTCAGATGCCTGGAGGACAAGCCGGTACGAGTACAGTTGTCACAAGTCAACCGCAATTCACGTATCAACAGCAATTCACGTATCAACCGTACCAAGGATATCCTCAATTCGGTCCCGGTTCAAAAAATCCAAATTATCAGTATCAACCGTACCCTGGCTACACTTATCAACAGCCTCAACAACCCCTGTTTGGTCCGGTTAATCCTGGTTTTCTACGGGGTTACACAATTCCTAACGCAAATCCAATTCCCAGTTATCCTGGGTATCCACCTCCTGGAACTGCTTTGGCTACTCAAGGTTTTCGTGACCCTAACCGTCAGTTACCATATATTGCAACTTTGGATTTACCTGATTTGACGCGCCTTACGAATGATCCGATTTTCTATTATCCGTACTGGCCGCCAATGCCACATAAGTTGCCCAGTGATATACCAAAATTTGAAGGTAAGTTAGGAGAGGATCCATCAAATCACGTCATGACTTATCACCTCTGGTGTGCGTCTAATTCAATTATTGATGATTCGATTTGCTTACGTCTTTTCCAAAGAACTCTTATTGGTCTTGCAGCCAAATGGTACATTGAGTTACCACGAGGCTCGTTTCATAATTTCAATCAGTTAGCGACTGCCTTCTTGACTCATTTTCAGTTGCTTGTCAGATACAACAATGGCACATAATTATTAACTTCACTAAAGCAATCTACGTCTACGTATATTTCTGATCATATTCATGAATGGCGACGTAGAAGGCGTTTGGTGAAAGTTTATATTCCGGATCAAATTTTGGCATAATGGTTTGTTAAATCATTGTTACCCAAGATCACTGAAGATGTAGCTAAGGCCGGTGTTGTTACTGAAGAGCAAGTGATTGCTCAAGCTCAGTACCTTGACCTCGTTTACACGCAGTCAGGTACTTTACACGAAAAAATCCTCGACCTTCCAAAACAAGGTCAGATAGATGCTGCTCCTTCAGGGTCTCATGCTGCTGATGGCATGATTGGTACAGTCAATACGAAAAGTAAGAAAAAATCTTCAAATAATTCTTCTCCTATTATAACTTTACCAGATTCCCCAAAAGGAGAATCTTCCCCCGAAATTTCTGCTGACATTCATGTCGTAGAGACATCTACGGATAAATCTAAATCCGGTGGTAAAAAGAAAGGGAAGAGTAAAAACAAGAAAAATTCGAAAGAGAAAACTGATAAAAATGAATCCAATGACGAAAAGCGCAAACCTCGTTATCCTTGTTACATTTGTGACGAATATCACTTCACTAAGGAATGCCCACATCGTGCAGAGGTTGCAAAATTCGTTAAAGGTTCACAACAACCTGCTGTCTTGAAGGATCCTTTTCCGACTCAAGATAGCAAGATGGTTGGTTCCACTTTGACTGCTTCAGAAGAACCTATTTTGATGATGTCTCATGTAAGGATTGCGACGCGATCGCAAGATTATGGTACTAAGAATCCTATTGATGGGAAAGAAGTAGAATCTTCTAATGAAAATGCATCAACTACACCTCCTCCTGTTTCTGGTCCGCTACAGATCGAGAAACAAAATCCAGACTTAATAATCAAACCGCCTGCTAAAGGTGTTCTTCATAAATCATCTTTCAATCCACATGCGAGAGCTGCTCAGAATTACAACATTGTTGAAGACTTAGCTATTTCCCCTTCAGCAATGTCGGCTTTGGAAGTGCTGCAATCATGCCTAGCACAACGTAAATTGCTTTTGTCTGCTATAGTAGCTGTAGATATTTAGGATTATAATCTTATAATCTTCGATTTAGAAAATAGTACACCTCGTCTACCTCATCAAATGGCTTTCCAGATACCAGTGTTAGTCAAAAACAGACCGATCTATTGAACTGTGATTGATGAGGGAGCTTCAATGTGTATTATGTCAATTCAGTGTTGGAAATTGCTTGGTTCTCCTACACTCAACCAATCTTCGACGATTCTTAAGGCTTTTGATGGTTGAGGTTTCCACCCTTTTGGTATTTTGTAGGATTTACCCATAGGGGTCGAAGGTAAAACCATAAATCTAGATGTGGAAGTGGTTGATGCCCCTCTAGATTACAACCTTCTTCTAGGTCGCAGTTGGTCTTATGCGATGACTACTGTTGTTTCTTCGGTCTTTCGACTCATAAAATTTCCATATCAAGGAAAGATCGTTACAATAGATCAGTTAACTTATTTCTCTTCCGACCCAGCCTCTACAGAAACAATCCAGCACGTTGGTAAAGCGACTATCCCTTATAAGGATGTTGGAGTAGGATTAGTTAAAGATTCTGGTTTACTAGGAACTTTTTCTTTTCCTCCTCCTAATGTATCACCTGCTGTTGCAACTATTCACATGATTTCGTCAGACACGATTATGTTTGATGATCCTTGGATCGTACCTTCCGACTCCGAGTTAGATTCAATTGATGGCATGATGCCTTTGAGTCCATTTGAAATTGCATACCAGGCCGTACAGTCACTTTCCGACACCTCTTCAACCAGAATTGATCCAATGAATGGGATCCCTGAAGAATCACTTTCTATATCCAGTTTAGCCACAACGAAATTTCCGGATGTTGTTCATACTGATGAGCAGATTTGTGAATTTTTTTATGTTGATGATTTACCATGGGAAGATCTGCATCATCGATCTTCATTTTTACCTGAACCAGATCATTTTGAAAATGATTTCTCTTCAATTTTCACTGCTGAATATGTCAACGAACCCCAGAATCCATTGAAAAATCCTGATTCTGAGTTAAATTTGGAAAATATTTCTCGAACGGTTCCAATTGACATTTCGGTAAAACCAAGAATAATTGAAAACATTCATATAGGTGCTTGCTGTACTGAAGATGAAATTAAAGCTTATAAAGCCCTATTTCAAGAATTCCGTGATGTGTTTGCCTGGTCTTATGAAGAAATGCTAGGAATTGATCCGTCAATCGTCATACATGAAATCAGGACTTACCCGGATGCCAAACCTGTTCGTCAATGTTTACGTCAAATACATCCTAGAAAAGCTGCTGCTATCAAAGCAAAAGTTGAAAAATTACTTCGTGCAGGTTTTATTTATCCAATTCCCTTAACGGATTGGGTATCAAATATTGTTCCTGTGACTAAAAAACAAGGAACGATATGAGTATGCATCGATTATAGGGATATTAATCGAGCTTGTCCCAAAGACAATTATCCAACTCCCTATATCGATCAGATAATCGATGATTGTGCCGGTAGCAAAAGGTTTTCCTTTATGGATGGCTTTTCGGGGTATAATCAAATAAACAGACTCCCTGCTGATCAGCCAAAAATAGCTTTTATTTGTCCATGGGGGACGTTTGCTTATCGCAAACTACCGTTTGGTTTAAAGAACGCTGGAGCAAATTTTCAAAGGGCAATGTCTTATGCGTTTCATGACATTAAGCACATTGTGCAGCCGTATCTCGATGATTTACCTGCTCATTCATCGCGCAGGGCCGACCATCTCACACACTTACGAGCTATCTTTATGAGATGTCGGCATTATAAGATTAGGCTGAATCCACAAAAATATGTTTTTTGTGTAGAGTCGGGTCGTTTATTGGGCTTTTTTGTCTCGAAATCAGGCATTCGCGTCGATCTGTCGAAGGTCGAAGCTATTGTTAAATTACCTCCTCCTTCGACTTTACGCCAACTCCAAAGTTTGCAGGGGAAAGCAAACTTTTTACGTCAGTTCATTCCTAACTATGCCGAGTTTACAAAGGGTTTTACCTGGTTGCTGAAACAAAACATTCTGTTCTTTTGGGACGAGATCGATGATCGATCTTTTGATGCACTTAAACATGCGTTGACCTATGCACCGTTATTGCATCCTCCCAACTACAACCAGGATTACATTTTGTACCTCGCTGCTTCTCATTCCACCATTGGGATGGTGTTATTTCAGGAAGATGAACCTCACACTGAACATGTGATTTACTATCTTAGTCGGAATCTGCATCCGACCGAGATCAAAAACACACATGTGGATAAATTTGCATTGGCAGCTGTCCAAGCTGTCCAGCGATTTAGACACTACATCTTATTACGTAAAACCATGGTAATTTCTGATTGCAACCCTATGATGTATATTTTAACCAAACAATTTCTAGGGGGAAAATATTCCAAATGGATAGTCATCCTGCAGGAATTTGACTTGGATTTTGAGAAATCCAAGGCAAAGAAATCTTTGGTATTTGCGGAACTGATGTGTGATTTTCCCTCTACTGATACTGAAACTATGGCAGAAGAGTCCATTGCGGACGAATCTCTGTTTCTTATCAGTACTTTAGATCCATGGTATGGAGATATTATTGTCTATCTCCAAACCCAATCTTTTCGGCCTGAAATCTCACAATCTCAGAGACGGAAAATACGCTTCCAATCCCAACAGTATAATATTATTGGTGAAACACTCTATCGTCGTGGAGCGGATTCGGTTTTCAGACGCTGTCTTGTTCATGAAGAAGCTGAAAAGGTGTTAAATGATTGCCATTCTGGTGCATGTGGAAGTCATATGTCTGGGTATGCCACATCCCAAAAGATATTGCGTGCTGGTTATTTTTGGCTGTCATTATTCAAATATTGTATTTATGCAGTCCGGAAATGCCACAATTGTCAAATTTTTGATCGTAAGATGCGCGCGCCACCCTCTCCTCTTCATCCCATAATTTCTGTTGGTCCTTTCACGAAATGGGGTATCGATTTTATTACCTGTAACCCTCACTCGGCCAGGGGGCATGCATATATTATCTTAGCAGTAGATTATTTTACTAAGTAGGCCGAGGCGATGCCTACATTTTTCGGCTGACGGCAAGACTGCTACAACTTTCGTATTTAATCACATAATTGCTAGGTTCGGTGTTTCTCAAGCCATTATTACAGATCATGGAAGTCATTTTCGCAATGTCATGATGACTGAAATAACAGATCAACTTGGCCTGCGTCACGATAGTTCCACTCCGTATTATCCACAAGCCAATGGCCTGGTTGAAGCCATAAATAAAGTTTTAGTCACCATGATTAGACGAATTATTGGTATTCACAAAACGAATTGGCATTCCATGTTATTTTCAGCACTTTGGGCATATCGAACCTCAATAAAAACATCAACTGGATTCACTCCCTTTCAACTCGTTTATGGTTTGGAAGCTGTGTTGCCGATTGAATGCGAAATTTCGTCACTGAAATTAGCCATAGAATTACTCCCAGCTACGTCTGAGGAGGAGAAACATTTCATATACTTAGCTCAGCTGGATGAGAATCGACGAAATGCCGTAATAGCAAACGAGGCTCATGTTAAACGAATAAAAGCTCAGTACGACAGAAGTGTTACCCCTCGAAATTTTTCAGAAGGAGACCTAGTCTTAGTTTATGATCAAGCCAACGATAAGCTAGGAGTTGGGAAATTCGTGCCCATGTGGCATGGCCCTTTCATTGTCAAGAGAAAGCTAGCTAAAGGGTCCTACGAGCTGATAGATTTTGACGGTGTCCCTTTAGATAAACTCAGAAATGGACTTTATCTGAAGTGATATTATGCTTAACTTGGTATGGAGATTTCTTATTAGATTAGATTTCTTTACTACAAGTGTGTTTTAAGATTAGAAAAGCGTGCTTAGTTTAGAAGTGTGTTTTTATCACTATTCCTGCTTATCTGAGTTTTACTCTTGATATTGTAGATGTCGACGTCTCTTCAAACCTACATTGGTTTTGCTGATGGTGCTTGTCGTAGTACACGGAACATTTCTTCCGCAACTTGGGTTATTTATTCACCCTCTGATGAGTTAGTATCCATGCATGGGGTAAGCCTTGGTCAAACAACGAATAACATTGCCGAGTATAATGCAGTGATTGAGTTATTATCCGAATCCATATCATTTGGAATTTGAAGTTTGATTGTTAGGTTGGATTATGAACTTGTTGTATTACAATTGAACCGAGTTTATGCCATTAGAAATCCAGTTTTATTACGGTTATTTTTAAGAGTTCGTCTCTTGGAACGTGAATTCGATTACATTGAATATCAACATATTCCAAGACATTTAAATACGTTAGCAGACGCAGTTGCTTCCAGTATGATAAATCGACATTTGTAATGATCAAAACAGTAAAATAAACAACATCCATAATATGTATATAGATAGCCGGTAAATAGCGATATATCATAGTATAGAAAGTTTTCAAAAAATATACATCGTCTTCGATCATAGGTTGGAAACACCTTATGATCGGGAAAATGGTAACACAAAAAGTCAAAAATATGAGTCTACAACGCGATCATCCCATCACTGATGGTGATCACGATAAGAAACCACTGCCTGAGCCACCCTACACAGGAACCTCCTAAAAGGTCCTGGAACACCAATCACGTATCTCTGCAATCTGAGTGGGATCTCATCTATGTGCGTCTCTGGAATATCTAGAGTCAGACGCTCTAGATGGTGCTCTAAATCAGACAAAATTTCCGCTGATTGGCCTACTGGGGCTGGTGCGGCTGCAACTGGTTGTCTTCTGTCATAAGGCTGGAGATAGGCTGGTCGCCGTGGACCCACATCTGCATTCATAAAAAACTTTTTGGTTATTAATTGACAAGACGATCAAAAAATAAAAAATAGAATTTAGAATTCGTTGAAATTTTTTTTACCTGATTCATCCCACCGTTCCCCTGCTGGGAGAGTCATCTCCCGGTCACCGCGGAAGTCTATCCCGGCATACGGAAAGTCCTCGATGACAAAAAGTTGGCGGTCCAGAAAACGAAAATACGAAGGAGGAAATCGAACAATTTCAGCGCCCTCAATACCGTGACGGGCCATCAATGCAACCCAACGAACCATCCTAGGTTCTCGGGGTCGACCAGCATCAACAGGAATACTTTGCGGAGCTAGCATGGGTACCCGCTCTAAAGAAAAAGTGACCACGATGGATCCATATCCAAAGTTATTTAGTTTTCCATTTTTTGCTTTAGTCAGTTGGCCTTTTACATTGGCCAACACAGCTTCGCACCAGTTGAAAATGGTGCCTCAGAAACAGTCTACAACAATACGCATCTGGGATCCGGTAGCCACATGCAATGCAGCACTCCCACACAATCTGGTAACAGTAAATGCAATAAATTTAAGCTCGGGACGGATGATAGTTTTTATATCAATCCATTTTTTCTTGGGGTCTGCTTCATCATTACAAAACTCTTGTCGAAGACTAGCGACAGTTTGGCCACCTGGCCTAGTCCCAAACAAGGAAAGTTGTTCGCCCCTCTTGGACAAACCAGTCAGAAAATAAATATCCTCCAGCTTAATTTCGAGCCGGTGGCCGCCAATAATGAAACATTGGTCCTGCACATTCCACCTGTTTACTAGCCATGTCAGGAGGTCTACCTATGCCCTCATGCCCTGAATGGCCCAAAATTTATACAAACCGCATGCTCTTAAAGCCTACATTCTGGGCAAATGGAGCATCGCGGCGTCATCCACATCCTCATGCTCACGTTCTCTCCAAATCAACATCTTGTTAATCCTACAATGCATAAAAAGTTAAGTTAGAACGATCTAATTTGAAAATTTTTGGGCGGGAAATGGAAAATTTGATTTTGAAATTCAATTGCGTGGGGACCGCACTTTTCGTTCATACACAGTGCGTAGGAACGCATGCTACCTATATTAAAAGTGCGGACCCACGACCTTTTTATACATAGAAAAAGGTCGGGGTCCGCAAGTCATGTGTGTTGTGCCTGCGGACCCCTGTGGGTAATTTCTTAAACATATTTTTCTCTTAAAAAATGAAAACTTAAGCCTTAAAAGAATTGTAAACCGATGAAAAGCAAGATTAAGAGGTCGTGGATTACCTGGGACTGACGGTTCTCGATTTCGTCAGACGGATCTTCCGGAATCTTCACAGGAACTTTTTTACCCAAAAGCTTCTACTTTTCACTCTGAACTTGAACAGTAAAAGTGAAGTTGAAAAAGTCCTTTTTATAAGTTTTTTCGAATAGATGAATTTTTAATTTATTTATTTTTCACTTTAAAAAGGGTATTTTAAAAATCATTTTTTACTTAATTTAAACAGGTATGTGTAATGTTTCAAGTTTTTGTGCAGAAATTGGATTTATCAGAAAAATTGACTGTTTTTCAACACAAAGCATACTTTTATCACTTTTTCAGACTCTTTCAAAATTTTACGAAAACTCAAAACATTGGAGTTCTCTTTTAAGCCCTTTTCAGACTCTCTAAACATGAAAATATTGCCGAGTACTTGATTGTTAGAACTCGTTAAAGTAAATGAATGATCGTCCCTTTAGTATAAGTTTACCCCTTTTACGGACTGAAATGAACTATTTACGAAAAAGGTATACGTTGACTAATTATGGTCAATAGAGTTCTCTCCCGCATTATTTTATCCTTTTTCGGGCTTGAGAGACTAAATTTACGAAAAAGTACACCCATGGAGTTTTCTTAAGTTTTTTCTTCTGACTCCCTAAAAATGAAAAACACCGAGTTTCTCCTATATTGGACTCGTTAAAATTTAACAGTAAAGGACCTGTTCAATTTCAAACAGGAACGAACCACTCCTTCTTAGGGTTCGAATCTTAAACTAAGTTGGAATCATCCAAAGGATGAGCTTATAAACAAGCAAATGTTATCCTCCTCAAGCTTGTCAAAAATAAAGAGGTACTTGCCAGAAATGGTGGGGGAAAAGAGAGAAAAATGGGCGTGTTTGTTGTATTTTGATTTTTCAGAAATTCAGTCGACCACTCTTGAACACGACACTTTCAATCACCTGGGTTGGGAAATCCTTTGCCTAACAGTTAATCGAACCTCATTTGAAAGTCTTCATTTGGTTTCTGGGTATTAGCTTTGGGTCAACTGCTACCAAGCCATCTGCAGTGTCGTTATGTGTTCAAGAGGACAGTTCAAATAAACCATTCATCTGAAAAATCTCTGTCATCCATTTATGACCATCCCTGAGTCAGTCCTTGCCAATATATTTTCAAAAACTTGATCTATGATTTCGTGTTGTGGGCTTGCCTACGACAGATCACTTTCTATTGACGACAGCTCATTATCTAGGAAGTTGATCCAGAAATCATCAGTACCTTGAAATATGCATGCCTCAATGGTAGGTTTATCGCCTTCGACGACAGGTTGCATCATTGACATGGGATCGAATGATTCCATGACATGTTCGACTTCAGCTCATTCATTCACATTTCATGGATTGTACTGGGTACTTTGAGAGCCATTAACATTACTGGTGGTTACTCTCACACTTGTTAACAGTTTACATCATTGACTGGTAATCAAGTGGTTTCTACCATGTTCGACTTCGACACATTCATTCACATGGATAGAATCGTACTAGTTCGAGATTCGGAAATCAAGACCCTGGATCTAGTTTCTACCATCCAGGCTGCAAGGAATTTTGTTATCATTTATACAGTAGACTATTCACAAACAGATGGCTGCGTCCATACTATGTATATACATGTCTATACTGTGATGTACTCAAAATCATTCCTGTATCGGAACAGTTTGAATTAGTCTCTAGTTAGTTTTGATCTGAGTATGGGAATGCCTACCTCAACGATGATATATATATATATTTTGCATTGAATGTTTTTACAGGTTTCGACTGGGGTGACCACAGGATGATCCTTGAAATGATAAAGTACTGCACTCTTCATATATGACAGACTTCAGCGTCATCTATTCCAGACTTTGCACTTTAGGGGGAAATCTGTTACACTGAAAATTGTCATTTTGACATTCTGCTATGTGTATGAGCTCATTACTACTCATAATTCTCTCTTTTCAAGTCTAACATATCAGTTCCTCATGTCAAGCCTTGAAAATCAGAGAAAATTTCCTAAAAGTCTCCTAAACTTTGGTATCGCACTTTCTCGCTATCTTGCCTGCGGTCCCGCACCCAATGTTCAGCTATCCTGCGTACCTGAACGCACTTAATCTGTGTTCAAAGTGTGGACCCCTGTAAGATAAAAAAGGCGCAAGTAATTTCCCAAAAGCTCAATAAAAGTGAATTCTAGAAGCTTCCAGAAAATATCTTGCGGTGATAGAACCGCTCTTATGAGGTGCATGTATCCTTTACCTTATGGAGCTAACCCCTTGATGTGAGGAGCTTATCCCTTTGAAGGAGGATTCTATCCCTTCATAGTTGGAACAGAAAACCTCCTCTATTCTACTATAAAAAAAGGCATTGGGTAGCCTCAAAGGGAGTTGAAGCTTTAGAATATTTGAAGTTAAGTGCTGTTGAGATTCAGACTCAGTTAATTAAGACTTTTGTGAGGAAAGATTACATACCTCTATTCGTCTTGGTTGGAGGAGTGCAGTGCTTATCAAAGTAAAGGAGATTCATGCTTCGGACCCCAGAAAGTCTTGTGCAACATCAAGGCTCAGGTTGTAAGGATTTTCTTCTTTTGAAATTAATACAAATATACTCATTTTTCTCAATAAGCTTTCAATCAATGGTTTATTTCATATATTCCTTGATCACTATGATAAGCATGGTTTATGATGATTTCTATACAGGTGCTATGTAATATTTTTCTTGTTTGTGACTGCAGGTTTACGAGGAAAACTCCTTCAAGCGCGCGAGGGAAAACAACGACTTCAAACAAGCACTGGACAAACGGTAAGTCCTTAACACCTCTATAGAGCTTTTCATAGATCATATATGCTTAGAGAAAGATTAGTTTATTTGGCTGTTTGTTGCTAGATAATTTTAGTACTAGGGAGATC